>MU883257.1:0-12011 GCA_036418205.1 Ostertagia ostertagi
TATATTCCGACGCACTTTCGATATTTCTATGACTGCATTAATATTCAGTGGGCTGCCAGGAATTGAGTACAAATATACTTCCAGACGGGAGAATTTCAACATCACATATAAAGATACCCATACAAATAAAAGGCATTACCTTGAGAATAAAGAAAATGTAGTACTCTATAGGCTTCAAAAACGGTAAGAGCACTCTGGAAATGGTACTAGCAGTTTGATGAGGAATCCAGAAATTCCATGACGAAAATCAATAGCAGTTTTGATTTCGATTTATTTGTAGGAAGGGAATTCGCAGGGGTCACATAGATTGGCACTACTCTTGCGAAGAGCTGACTTTTTGAAAAAGAAAACCCACATAATATTAAGTACGTTGTAAATTGTATACTGTGAATAGTAAATTGACAACTAATCTAAATATAAGTCCAAATTAACTAAACCACAAGATAAGAAAAAATTGCATCGTGGAGCCGAAGAGGTGGATCTGAAAATCTGCAGAGCATGCTCAGTTCCAATCAATGACATTACTCTGAGCAATGACATTTAGGGCAAAATAATATCGGACAGCAAAATTCCAAGTTCGCTGCAGATACAACAAAATTCCAAAAAGACCTCAATAGCACACCAAATAATTATTGGAAAAAAGTCGAAAAGGATCTTCCCAAAGCCCTTCGTTTGAGAAGTCTCGTGAAATTGGAAAATGAAACTTGAGCAGCAGTCATAGTAAAAACAAGGCTGCGTTCGTTCACGGCAAAGTCTTAATGATAAATATGTTACCGAGTATGATCACTGTCTGAGGGAATACATTACAAAGGAACTCGTCAGAAGGGCTGAAGGACGACTGTCTGCGCAACAAAGGTTGCAGGAGGCGACATCGTAACATAATCCAGCTGGTTGAAAACGTTCATGAGAAATAGAGCACTACAGTCACTGGATCGTACGCGCAGTTTTTGCCTAATCATGCGAGGTCTATGTACCGGTCCTGGAATAGACGAGTCTATCTCAGCATTAGTACATGTACAGGATCGAACTGAAAGCTGATACATAGGTACATACTATGAGGTCATCCAGGAGCGCTTTTCCAGCGAATTTCTATATGATTTGATGTGCCCCTTGGATGGCTTCAATTTGAAAGACAAACGGTTACATATCACAGTTAATTCTTATTAAATGCCATTCAAATAATACCTTCCCTGTCAAGATCTTGCCCATATTAGACACGACAATACTGACAAAAGATGCAGGTGAAATTGTCATAACTGAACTATTTCCTTCCGCTATACTTCCAAGCACTGTCCACAAATGTGACAAAAGTTCGTCGAATACGACACAAAAGACAAACGTTCTTCGAATATGTGCTGCTGAGGTAATCATATACTATGCAATCAATACCGATCCGATCCAACATGAACGGAAAATTTGGCATGACAAGACCAAATCTCGCAACTTGCGCGTTATTTCCTCATTAGAAATGGAACCTGAGGAGACAGATCACCAACTAAGGATAGATTCCTTCACGTTTAACAAACTTACAACTCCTGTGATTAAAGCTACGACTTTGGACTACATGTTCCTTTAATCTAGGAAAAAATACTTGCATTTGACAACTTGAAAAGCAACCGCCGCCTGTCAAGGCGGTACCCGTACCTACGGGAGCCGTAGGACGAGGCAGCGAGACTGGCCGTAGGCCAAGAAGTCGACGCGGTAGCGTCGCGGTCGAGCTGACCTCGGGATTTCGGTGTTGAAATCCCCATTCCGGCTTATCGTTAGATTCTGACAGGTCGTGTCGCACATTTATCGTAAAATTTAATCTTTATATCGCAATCCTTGAGTTACAGTGAGGTTGTATATATTGGACTAGTTGTTGTTGAATGAGTGAGTAGTGAAGTTGATCCGTATATCTTTATCACCGTTGGGACTCAGTCTCCCAGGACGTAATATTGTGTTGTTTGTCATCTCAATGACTTCCTTTTCCATATTCTAAATGGGAATTGGTTCGAGTTCGCTAGAAAGATCATGGCAGAGGGCCAATCAAAGGTGTTGTTTCCCAATTCCTTCGGTAGATCTTGGCATTTCCAGGTCATTGTATCCACTTTCTCAGATGGCGGCGTAATATATATTTTCTTTTCTGCAGTTTTGATATGAGTTGCCTTAATTGTTTATTCATCTGGCAACAGTATGTTACATCTTTTCCAGGAAGCAGCGTTTCCCAAGTACCATAAGGTCGTTCGGTCTCCTACGGCCCATATTCCGCCTACCGTGGCGAAGTGCGCAGACAAGTCCACAATGGTTTATAGTTTTGGGTCGTTTGACCTCTCTTGGGTATACATTGTGCAGGACCCTCTGGCCACTTACTCACCCACCCCCCTTCTTGGGATCCTGGGACCATTGCGCACTATGGCGCAATTTCACCCAAATCCACAGTGTTCTGACACTTTTTGCACAAAAAGTAGAGGAGATCAAGGGACTATGGGTTAACCATTTGTCCCCCCATTGTTTTAGGGCGTTCCGCACATCGGTGCGAGGAATTCTTAGCTTGCAATCAGTACCTCAGTTCTTGGTTATTTAGTCTTCATCTGTTTCCCACGCAGGTGCAAAGACTACACAGTTACTTACTTGGCCCCTTAAGTCTCATAAGTATTCAGCACTCAGGTGCGATGAACTCAAGCAGTTGTAGGAATAGGCTGTATTTCTTATGGGCTTCTGAGCCGATTTCTGTTCGCACACCGGTGCAAGGTCGGCTACGCCTACACGTCAGTGGCAGAGGTAGTTGTAACTTGCGTCGAGCCATGTAAGTTCGCCACACCGCGTGGCAAGTCGGCGTAAACTGGATGCCTTAACAATAAATTCGCACATCCCGCCCCCCACCGGCGCGTGGGCCCGGTGGCAAAAGTTGGCTACCCGAGGCTATATGTTCGCAAGCCACCTCAGTCTCGACCCGTTGGTGCTAAGGTTCGACTATCGAGCCATATATGGTTCCACAAGCCTGGTGGCGGGTCACTGTTGAGCTTAAATAAATGTCGCGCCGCACCGGTGCAAAGGTTGGTGCTACTGAGCCATATATATTCGCACACTGGTGCAAGTTCGGCTACTGAGTCTAAATAAGTTCGCTCACTGGCGCAAAGGCTGGCTTCTACTGAGCCATTTATGTTCGCACACTGGTGCAAGTTCGGCTAGTGAGCCTAAATAATTAGTTTCGCTCACTCGGCCAAAGGTGCTGGCTACTTGAGTCATTTATGTTCGCAGACAAGTCCCCCGAGACTGGTGCAATGCGTCGGCTAGCTGAGGGGGGCACTGATTATGATTCGCACACGCGTGTGCAGGTAGACTGTTGCTGTAAGATAAATTCCCGGAGCCACTGCCCGCAAAGCGGTTGGCTTTACTGGCACGCGCCTACATATTCCAATCACACTGGTGCAACAAGTTCGGCTAGTGAGCCTAAATAAGTTCGCTTACCGGTTGCAAAGGTTGGCTACTGGGCCTAAATCTGTCCGCACACTGGTGCGAAGCATCGAATAGTATACACTTAGAGCAGTATGTGTTTATTGGGCCTCCTAGGGTTCTATAGTATTCCGCACACCGGTGCGAGGTGTTTAGCAAATAACACAAACTAGGCTTTAGCGTTGACTACTAGTTCATATATGTTTGCACACCGGTGCAAGGTCGGTTATTGAGCCTAAATAAGTTCGCCTACCGGTGCAAAGGTTGGCTACTGAGCCTAAATCTGTCCGCACACTGGTGCGAAGCATCGAATAGTATACACTTAGAGCAGTATGTGTTTATTGGGCCTCCTAGGGTTCTATAGTATTCCGCACACCGGTGCGAGGTGTTTAGCAAATAACACAAACTAGGCTTTAGCGTTGACTACTAGTTCATATATGTTTGCACACCGGTGCAAGGTCGGTTATTGAGCCTAAATAAGTTTGCCTCCGGTGCAAGGGTTGGCTGCTGAGCCTAAATCTGTCCGCACACTGATGCGAAGCAAGGAAAAGTATTCTCGGAGAGTAGTAGGTGTTTAATGGGTCTCCTAAGGTTCGATAGTATTCCGCACACCGGTGCGAGGATTAGCAAGGATTACAAATTAGGCTTAAAGTTGGCTACCGGGCCATATCGGTCGCACACCGGTGCAAGGTTGGCTAGTGAGCCTAAATATGTTCACACACTCTTGCGAAGCATGTTTAGTGAGCCTCTTAAGGCTCGACAGTATTCCGCGCACTGGGGCGAGGAGTAGCATGGATTACAAATTGGGCTTCGACATCGCCTAGTGAGCCATATACGTTCGCACACAAAGTGCAAAGTTTGCTTACCGAGCCTATTTCTGTGCGCACAGACGCAAGGGTCGGCTGCTGAGCCTAAATTTCGCCCTTTGGCGCAATAGATGGCTACTGAGCCCATATTTCATCCGTCCACGAAGCAGAAAAGAAGATCATCATAGCAGTAGGTGCTTATTCGGCCTCCTAAGGCTCGACAGTGCTTCACACACGGTGTGAGGAATTAGCTTAGTGATAACAGGGTGTCCAGGTGGGCTGCAGAGCCTATATCTGTTCGCACACCGGTGCGCAAAAATATGGCTAGAGGTAAAGCCGCCTATTGGGCGTCTTAGGCTCTACAGTTCCGCTCACCGGTGCGGAGAATTTGGTCAATTGATAGAAAATCAGCAGAGTTTGCTCGGCATTTTGAGCCTATATCTGTTCCTAGTGGATACTAGGCCCCCCATAGTTCGAACGTATACCGCCCACCAGTGCGAAGACGTTGTCAATTGACACAAAGGTAGCAATATTTTCTTTGCTTCTTAAAGAATCCCGATCTGATCCCACCGTGGGGCGAAACATAGAATATGGTCGACATTGTTCTTCATGAGGCTTCCTGGCACCGCTTTGCACCTTGCAATGGTGTTTTGAACGTATTTTCGCTATCCAACACTCTTTAGTGGATGCTCAAACCGACAGCGGTTCCACATCAGCAGAAAGTATAAGAAGAGATTGCTGTGATATCTAGTAGTTAATTGGCTGCTCGAGGCCTCACTGTATTGCGCAATCACAAAGCAGTGTGAAGTAGGTGCCGTAACGGTATCAGATCCCTCAGTTCGACAGGGAGTTCAGAGCGCGCCATCGCCTCATTTATTCAACTGAGTTGCAATTTGTAGAATTGTAAAAATGCCTTAGCAGTGTGATACCCACAACTTGAGTGTAACGCCAAGATGCGTCAGTGAGTTCGCCCTTCGGAGGTATTTCACTTTGTTTCCTCACTCGAGGGCTTTCCTGGTGAGAATGCTCTCACAGTAAGACATGAACCATAGGTTAAACATGGAGAGAAGCCAGAATATTTGGCAATATTGAAAGCTATCCTCATTCGAACCCGTTTTTGCTCGGAGACTGGTTTCATTGAGCTGGCTGCAGTACGACAAGCGTTGTTGTCTAGGCACTTGGCCTAAAGATCACAAGATAAAGAACTGGGTTTTAGGGCGGGCGTGCCATCCAAACTTCTTCTTTGGTCCAATGGCCACGTTTTCTGGGAAAACTTTATTTTTCACCTCTCTAGGAGCTTTTTGGTACCACAGCAAGTCCACCGAAGGTGTGCAGTTGTGCAGTTTTCCCTTCACTCCAATCATTTCAACCTATCAAGCTGCAGACCCACCTGCATAGCTTTCGTTTACCCCCTCCGGGCTTTAATACGTTCCGATTGATTGGTTGCGTGAAACTACAAAACGTAGGTTTCGTCGTAGAGTATCGGAGATGAAAGTGGTGTTTTGTATTTCGCGCAACCGCCGCCTGTCAAGGCGGTACCCGTACCTACGGGAGCCGTAGGACGAGGCAGCGAGACTGGCCGTAGGCCAAGAAGTCGACGCGGTAGCGTCGCGGTCGAGCTGACCTCGGGATTTCGGTGTTGAAATCCCCATTCCGGCTTATCGTTAGATTCTGACCCCCACCGTCCCACCCGTGCTAGAGAGGCATAGCGAGTTCTTGACTCGCGTTTCTTTTTAGCGTCCGAGACTTTTCAAGGTCACCTTCATTCTTTGTCGGCGCTGGTAATTTTGAGCTGCGCGTTTACAGGATCGACTGGAAGCAAAAGCGGTGGCAAGTCACATTTTGCCATTTGAGCTCATTCCAGCAGTTTAGGCGCTATACTCCTAGTTTCAGATATAGGCACGAGCCTACACCAGGCATACCGCATTCAGAGCTATGAGTAGGTTCAGATGCGACGTCGATGGCAGAGCGTACCATCAGTGGATCCACTCCGAACGATCAATGGAACTTGGGCATGGAGAAGGATAAACGGTCACCAAGCTACAGGGAGATTGGCGCAGTTTACGGTGGACAACGTTCAGTGATCTCCGGTTTTGGACTCTATGTATATCGTTCTACTTGAGTTGTTAGGTTCCTCGAATCTTTTTGAATATTCTCGTTCTCAATCCTGGTGAGTTTACGGACTTCGGTGTTCATGTTGCTTGTCAATATAGGACCAAGGGTCATATTCTGCTTGGTGCCATCAATTTTTTGGTCGTACAGAGATGATTTACATTGTTCACTTGTACGACACTCGGCGCAAAGCCTTTGTCTAGGATTTTGTTGACGTATACGTTTGTGTGGATTGGTTTTCACTCTCGTGGAAATGTATAGTTGATCAATGGTATATACTATGAACTATCATTGTAATGGTCATCCTTATGACCTCTTGAAGTGCGACACGAATAACGATAAACCTTCTGCCCCCTTGATTGGTTGCGTGAAACTACAAAACGTAGGTTTCGTCGTAGAGTATCGGAGATGAAACGATAAATTATTTTTGCCTTTGATGCTTTTTTGGTTTGTGTTACCTCTATAATTATCTCTAGATTTGCTTATTCTAGGAAATTGATCTATGACGCAAGCGTCATCGGATTTCCGAACGTGTCGGGAAGAGTTTCGTTGTAACGACGATGGATTCTTTACGTTCACTTCCACTGAGCAGGTTTGTAGGTTGGTTCGGTATCTGTTGAAGATTTCGTACGTGATTTTTCTTTTCAGAAGCGTGTAGAAGACTTGGTGGAAGATCAGGTAAAAGGGATACGGGAACACAGACCAAGGCGATGTCCCTGCTCCAGTGCTACACAGAAGCCTCCACGTCGATTATCTAACGAAAGCTTTGAGGGAGTGTGGTCGTGGATACAGCGTAGGTTTTGATTCTTTTCTTTCTCTTTGATTCATTGTTACCTTTCTTCCGAAGCGACGCTATTAGTCATAGTATTCGCTATTTGTGAACATTTGGGGTACTATACTTTCTTAGTTGTGACACATCAAGCAAGATTTTCATTGCTGAAACCTCAGTAGAAGTTGTTGAAGTATGTATACTTTTGGGAAATTTGGTGGCAAAGCATGGTGCTAAGCGGTGCTGATTAATTGGTCAGGATCGTCATTTTTTTTCTATATGAGAACTTTCAGTCAAATAATCCTTGCTCCACATAGCCCCAATGGCTTGTAGCTAGTGATGGCACCTATCCTGTTTTGTGCCTCAAATTCCCCCTTTGTGTGTTGCTGTCGGTAAGCTCAAAAGGTGAAATTTGTCGGTCAGTCTGCGACTCCTTTGGAAGGGCCATCCATTCAAAATCGTAGAAATTTCGATGTGTTACAGTTTGCCTTTTCTTCTAACTGAAGAACCATTTTGAATATTTACAAAAGTGGTTAAATAAAGTTATATTAAATGTTACCGAGTTAAGGATTCTTACCTTACAGCAGTTCTATCCCTAGTTTTTTTTTCAGGGTTTGGATGCAAGCCGTTCATGGATGTGCTACTGGGGACTGCACAGCTTGAATATACTTGGCGTATCTTTGCCGCATAATCAGAAGGCCGAGATTCTTGCATTTCTGAAAACTTGCCAGCATCCTGATGGAGGCTTTGGAGGTAAGATATGTATATGAGATTGGCAAGGCTAGTCACTTCAGTGAAACATAATAGGAGCTGGCTTTACTGTTCTTCTTGTCGTTTCTACAGATAATTAGTCATCTTTATGAAGACGTTCAGGTGGACCTGGTCAGTATGCTCATCTAGCTCCGACGTATGCAAGTGTTATGGCCTTGGCTTCACTTCAAACTGAAGACGCCCTTGCGGCTATCAATTTGTAGGCTTCAGGTTTTTCTCTTTCAATTTGTTCCTTCAAAAATGTCAAGAGGCGAAAGTATTGTAGTGAAAAGTTGTGCTGCTACCAACCATGTCGCAGATGGTGAATCTCTTTCCGTGTCACTCTCATCCTAATCAAACCTTCCAAACTTTTCTTTTGGGGGGGGGGGGGATACGGGGTTGTTATTTGGTATCGGATTCGTCTGAAGGATAAAAACAATAAGTCGTAGCATGCGTTCCCTGGTTGTGAAAGTTCAAGTGTGGTGTCCAAATCGCATCCAACTGCCACAATAACATTGGATTATGTAGTCGCGTGGCTCATCTCTAAAGTGATTTGATTAACGCCGAACACTGTCCCTCTTGAGTGAGTTAGATGTGCAGAATCAGTGGTCTACAACCTATTTTGGCTTTACTTCCACTTCCGCCATTCAGCTTGACTTCAGTAGATGATAAATTTGCAAATTCCAAGTGAAGGCACTTCACCAAACCACCGAATTCATTGGAATAATAAGTAACTAAATACTGGAAAAGCTGACAAGCTAGGATTTTCCAGAGATTCGTTATCGCGTTTTCTTCATCGGATGAAGCAGCCTGACGGGTCATTTACAATGCACGACGGTGGTGAAGCTGACATCCGGGGCACATACTGTGCTCTTGCTGTTGCTGCCCTTTGTGGTATCATGACAGACAAATTGAAAGACGGTGCAGCAGAATGGGTCATAAAGTGGGTACTTAGATTCGATATTGTTCAGAATTGTATGTTGTCATTGTTCTAGCTTTAAATTCGGATGTTTTTCTTTTTTTCAGAATTTTTGATTCAGAGTGTTTCAGGTGTCAAACTTATGAAGGAGGCTTTGGTGGTGAGCCGTTCACTGAAGCTCATGGCGGCTATGCTTTTTGCGGGGTAGCTAGTCTTGTAATTCTTGATAGGTTCGTTCTTTTTGTTCCTATTTTTCGATTTCTTTGTGAATTATAATGATTCTCACATTTTTTCAAGGTATCGTTTGGCCGATTCGGAATTATTGCTGCAATGGCTTTCCAAAAGACAGATGCCATTTGAAGGAGGTTTTCAAGTACGTCGAAGAAATCTCAGTTCATTCTCACAAGGCGTGTCGGACATTTGTTTGTTTCAGGGCCGTACAAACAAACTGGTAGATGGTTGCTACAGTTTCTGGCAGGCTGCGAACTTCCCTCTTATTGACGGAGAGATGGCTAGGGAGGTTGGTATCTCTATTATACACTGTTTCTCATTTTATCAACGCATTTACTCAGCACCTTGAGAGATAGTTGGTAGCAAATTTTGATTGCCATTTTTACCCGAGGCCATAAAAATCTATTTCAGTTATGTGCTTTAGTTGTTTCTAATGTGTAAGTAATACACACATCAACGTTATTTTTCTCCTGTTGTAGGGGCGTCTTCCTACTGAAGGTCTCTTCGATGCTAGGATGTTGGAAGAATACATACTTTTATGCTGCCAAGTATGTGTTTCCTTGCCTTCAATCTTCTCGAAGTCATTTAATATGATTTCTCTACTTTAGGATGAAGCCGGTGGTTTCCGCGATAAGCCCGACAAGTCACGAGATCTCTATCACACTTGCTATGTTCTCAGCGGTCTGGCGGTAGCGCAAGCTTACTCGGCCACCCGCGAACCCGATGGGATACTTGGAGGAGCCCAAAACAGTGTGGTAGGTATACATGCTGTCAAGTTATGGATGCTGCCTTCCTATCCGATTCCTTGCCTGTCCATCCAGCACTTTCTTTTTGTAAGAAATACGGTTTATTATGTCGAGGAAGGAATGAATTTTTCTTCTCACGTCTCGCGTTTACTACCCTTTTCACGTCACTATTTTTTATCGTTGTTTCCTAAATTTTTCTTTTTTTTTCTTCACGTGGCTGAAATATGCATTTATTTTGAATAGTCATCATAAACAAAAGTGCTCGAGCTTCTTCCAACGGATCCTCGTGATTTTATCTCTTCAGGTACCCATCAACCCAGTTTTCAACCTCACCACTCTAAGCGAGCAATTTGCCATAAGTTTCTTTGGAAGAGGTGGCCGCTGAAAACGTTACAATCGAAGTCACTGAAGCCATCCTATGGAGTCACTACAGCCACTAAGTTGTGCGAAATCTTTCCCAGTGAACTGCGTTTTTTTTAAATTCTTGATTTTTTTTAATTGTTGCACGAGCCTCGTTTATCGATCATGTATGTCACCGCCTTTTTATTCTTTTTTGTTATCTTTTGCCATTCGCTTGAGTAGCTCACTACGTGAGCACAGCAATAAATTTTGATTATATCGTCACGTTTCTTGAGGTTAGTTGTACCCAGCATCTATATCTTGTGAAATTTTTCCAACAAGCAACACATGACTAATTTCTGCATGGATTAAAATGTCCCTCACATTCAAGTTGGGTCTATTTCCAAAATGGCGGAGGATTTGAAGAAGATAAAGAAGAAGAAAAACAAGTTCAAAAAAGTGAGTCGTGCACTGGACTGCATTTTATGTAAAACAGTCTGATTATTGAAAGTGTTTTTGAGGGCGCCGATCAAGCCAATTCCAACGAGTTGAAGCCGAAAAAGAAAGAGTTTACGGTGTCTCCGAATCCAGGGAGTAGCGGCAAAAAACACAAGGCGGACGGTTTGAATCAACCATTGGTGAAGCATCACGAGGGTCAGAAATGGTACAGCTATCAGGTTGGTTCAATCGCTTTTTGGTATTCCAATGTGTTGCTAGCCCTCATCTCTGTACCCTTTAAGCGGCAGTCAGTTAAAGGAAATTCATCCAGTCTTGGTTGGCTAGATCCAGCGCAACTTTATATCCAATGTTTAATAGTGGCCACGGGGTGACGCGGGAGCTCAGGGTTGTGAATGAATGAGATGGAAGTGTTCTCACTGCACTGTTCTAACTAGCTCTCTAACGAAAGTTTCAGGTAAACGAAGTAATCGATGATCCTATCAATGACACTCTTGGGACTGCAGATTTGCTAGCTTTAGAGGAAGAGGCTGACGTTCTTCTCAAAACTGATGTTGATCTTTACAACCAACGTGAGGCACATTTCATGATTAATTATCATAAACTTACCTGTCAGACGAGTTTCGGAAAGACGAACTTGAACCTCTTTCTCGAACACTTTCTTAACTAGAAATGGGGTTTAGAAAAAAGGCAACAATTATTACCCTAGTTGTGATGGAGGATCACAGAGCTGCATGACAACACATATGCTGTATTATGAGGCTTTTTTCTCTTTCTTTTTTTATGTTCACTCGCTTTTCATTCATTTGTTCGTTCAGATGTGCGAACCCAAGGAGGATCTGAAGCCTCTTGGTTACTCTCAGTTATCAAAAAGGGTACCGCTAGCGATCCGGATGACCGCTATGCAACTTCAGGTACGCATACCGCTAGAAGAAATGCCTTTCTGCACACACTGCTTTTCAGATGCACACCTCGCCAGTGCACTCGTTGTGCTACATGGAAATCATGATAGGCTCTCTTGAAAGAAAAAACACCCGAGAAGCATTAGAAATCTTGCGTGAGTCCGCTGTCCTACTTATACATAGCGTTTGCCACTACTTACTTCTGAAAACTTGTTCGTTTTCAGCGATACTTGAGGAAATTTTTCTTAATCACTTCCTGCCATCGAATCGGAAACTTGTCCCTTTCAGTGGGGTGAGACTTTGCTTTCAAAATTATCTTTGCTATTTCTCATTTTTGCATATTATTGCTTTTTCTGTCAGAGTGTTTTTCAGTGGGTGACTTGTGACATTGAATTATTTTCTTTCAGCGCCCCTTGAAGAGAATTGGGGAGATTTGTTCCAACAGCAAGGACGGTAGAAAAAGACTGCTAGTTCTTTGGCGGTTTGAACATAAACTTAAGCTAGTTTATGAGAGGTTTCTGCGGGCGGTCGAGGTTCGTGTTT
>MU883258.1:0-12800 GCA_036418205.1 Ostertagia ostertagi
CTGGATAACACGAGTATTCGATGAATCCCATCGTCCAGACGTCAAAACTCCACGAACTTAGTTACCAACCCTACATGGCTCTGTGAAAATGAAGAGACGAAGTAGAATTATTGCAGTTTTTCATCGCACGATAGATTAGAATTCAGTTCTCATCTGAACAATGAATTGGATGGAGCGAATCAAAAAAATCATAAATTTGCACGAAATTCAGGACTAGAACAAATTTAACAAGTGCTAAATTGATGGCGGTGTGATTATTAAGTAAATCGCAGAGATGAGTATGAAAGCTCTCAGAGAAGTGTTGCCTACAAGGTGAGGCAGTGCATGCTCTTCATCAGACTCCTGATATTTCCATTTCGCCATAAAAAAGTAACCTAATATGCCCCGTATTAAATAATCGACTCGTTCCATGCACATATCTGATGGCTGTGGAAAGAGTCACATCCGAGTACCAGCGCTGCGAAATTCGCCGCGACAGTTCGAGGAAGTCACGATCAGAAGATCGGTATGTTTAGGTAACGGCCGTTCTTCTTTGTTTGGCAGTTATCACTCGGATGAGGATTGACTGAATTTCACCCGTTGAAACATTAGACGTCTATATTCTCTCTAGTCCAATGATTTTAACTAGACTTCAAGACTTCTCTTGTACGGAGAATTGGTTTCCGAGCTGTATTTCACGGGCTCATCTCCTCTTCTCTGATAGAGACGCGGTTCCACATCAATGGAATCTGAAAATACTATACTCAACTTCACTAGAATAGATCGCTCTTTTGAAGATCTGCCACACTTACTACAACAAATTAGCAACTGCACCGCCCCTCCGCTTTCCTTTCCTCTCTCTACTTTCCGTGACGCTATGTTTAAAGGAATCTTCGCGGAAAAATCATGATTCTATTTCAGCCATAAATCACTGGCTTGAGACTCATTATCCACGATAATAGTGAAAAGAACTGAAGTATTGCTTTCGTTTTGATTAAAAATTCGAAAAATCGAAAGGCTGCTACGCGTTCAAAGTGCCCACGGACGTCTTTCACAAATGCTGGCGACGGGGATGCTTCCACTTGGTTCTTGGAGTGCCTTCACTAGAAACTCTTTCTGGCCTTCTGCTTTATTGCATTCACATCTTACACTTCTACTGCATCATTCTCTATCGATTGTTTGCCTCTATTCTCCAAAATCGATCACTCACCGGATTCCGTCATTGCGTCGCCTGATACGTAGCCGGCTAAAGGCCAACTTCTTTCCATGTCTCGTTTGGCTCCGCCCGAATACCTTCGATGTCCATAACGTGTAGTTTTTGGACGTTTGTTTCTCTTCGGAAACCGAATCTTCATGCGTGAAACTTTGCGTGCTGTTTCCAGTGATCACAACTGACACATTCATGTCAAGAAAGAATGCAAGAATTTTCCGCGAAGGATTCCTTTAAGAACACTGAGGACGGTAGTGAACTAGATTAACTCGCAATCAGAGGCAGTGATTGAGGGCCTTCTCAACGCGGACAAGGAACCAAGCAACTGCGAATTGACCCTGTGGTCAAACGCAGCAGCCCCCACCAATTTTGTTTGCAGAAACTTCGCCGTGCTCGCTCCTCAACCCTCAATGTCCAATGGATCACTAGTTACTTCTGGCCTCATGCAGTGCTAACAGCTTTTTTTTTTACCCGTTTTTCTGACATGTTGGCTGACATCGGAAGTAAAGCGGTCTCGCTGTGTATTGCGATCTTTCCCGCATGTGTGCTGTCGTACCTGCCACCTTCTTGTGGAACGTGCTAAAAGGCTGTATGAGCTTTCGAATACTTTGCTTGCATCGAAGTGAACCCTACAGTAAAGGTTGTCATCGAACCATAACTAGATCCACGTTAACCCTGAGTTAGGGGGGGGGGGTTCACCACCGTCCTTTAGTGTTAATAATCAGTACTCACCCCAGCGTTTCTCTCATCGTGAAGGTATTTTTTGGAAATTTCGAGGAACTGATCGGATCATCTCAAAACCTCTATGACTTATAGGGAAGCTCTATCGATTCTACTTCGCTCTATTGCATTTCTGATTTGTCGCGTGGCAAACGATAGTCATCCTTCCACCGAAAGTTCCCGATTAAAGCCTCAACCCGAGAAAATTACGAAAGCCTCAAAGAGAACCTTAATTCAGTGGAAAAATAGCAGAGGCTTCTCTGTTCGCAGCAATCCAGCTTATACTGATTTTATTGCAGAATATGTAGAAAGTATTAGGCGCGGTTATGTGCATAAAAGGTGCAACATGTGCGAACAGAACCATGACTATTAAAAAACCAAGGCAGTCACAGCAAAAAAAATGGGTCACGCATCAATACGCTTTTTTGTGAAACACTGGGAAATTCGTAATCTTCTGAACAGCGTCTTATGAACCCGCCAAAGACAGGGTGTACAAAAACGATATCGGGTCCTATCGCGAAGGCATTCCCCACCACTAAGACAAGGAGGAGGGCATGAACTTGGCGGACTACAGGAATTGCTCCACATCCTCAAGACTGCCTGTGGCGTTGTCCCTTTTCGACTGAAAAGATGTTTTACACAATTCCAGGTGGTCTGCTATCACCATGCCCCGTATCTTGTGATAGCCTCAGATTTCGACTATTACCCATTTCATTGCTAATTCTTTTATGGAGTCAATGTGCCCCTGACAATGCACATGGTTCCACGTCTAACCAACGTGATCGAAAACTCCATCTTTACCCAAGGATAGTAATCAAGAATGAGATACCCCATCCAATTCCCGGTGCAAGTGGTTGACGATGCTGACTGATAATTGGGAGTTGGTGCGAAATTAGCCATACCTTGTCGTAACGGTTGTAATCCAACTCGTCTTGGCTCGTGCTCCATCGGTATCGAGATGTGATTCCGAAACCCATTTGCTGGGGCCATGTACTGCGAGTTCTGGCTAAACGAGCTGTACGGTGCGATGGCAGATTTGTCGAAGTGTGAATCGTCTCCGCGTTGGTATAAGTGCCCGCTCGGTGCCTGCACAAAATCACACGGTTATTCACACTACGGTTGTTATTTCACACTGGGTTAGTTATCAGTTAGTTCGCTTCCACTATAAAACGACGCATATCAAAGCTTTAAACTGTCAACCATTTTGTCCACAATTCCAGCCAATAATACTAAAAGAAAGGCCGGACTTTATAGAAAGTGACGAAACTCTCCTCATTTCTCTTGGCGGAACCAAAACCAGATGCATTGCCGAGATCAATCCTGTGCACCGTACATAGTACGGCAACCACCCCCATGACATCAGGATCATTAACAACTCTAGCCGACGAATCACTTGGGCAACTAAATCCAGCGACTTGGAACGACCTGCACTGTACTCAAACCCAAAAGGTCACCCATACCCACCCTGCAAAGCCATTCCATGGGATGACCAAAGTAGTTCCTTCCATTACAGTTCCTTCTTTGATAAACGCACGTACAGCTTTGATTTCGGCTGCTGAGGCTAATCACCTTAGTCCGACTCCGCTGATTTGGAATATGGGAGAAATTTGGTCAGGATTTTTTTTACAATTGTCAGTAGAAATATTTTTGAGAATATCGAAAGGTGTGCACAAATCATTATTCGGCTGCCTGGGCCTTTCCGTCTGATCAGAAGACGGGCTATTAAAAACGAGAAGGAGGAGGCGGACAGTGGTGCCGGAATGAAGGAAAAGCCATGAGGCAACAGCTTAGAATACGGAAATGGTATTGCTCCCTTGCCCTTTGATTTCCGCATAGCTAAGACTCTCAATGCTGCCCTCTTCGACGTTACCGCTCTCTATCCGTCACGGCGAGGGACGCGGGTGGATACCGATTGGTGAGTCGGCGGACAATCGCGTCTACTAGGTAACGGCCATAGTTAGTTCGATGGGCATATCTTAGCCTGGAGAATCGCGGGGTGGACCGCACCGTTTGGGTTTGGGTTCTATCTTTCGACTAGTTTCGCTTCCTTCCCTTCTACGACTTTTGACCTTATCGCGGAAACCTCGTCCAACACAACGGACTCAGTAAGCTCCCTCCCTAAATACCACGCTATGCTCTCACCTCCTGACTCAGTGACGGTTTTTCCATCTTAGTACTACCGTAGTCAGCTTCAAAATCGTTTTTTATTGCGCACAGGATAGAGCACCTACACTAAGTATCAAAAAGGGTTTGGGCTAAGAAAAGCGCGCACGCTATCCTTCTCACGCACCTTCTTTTCTTGCTAAAAGAGCTACTCGCATGACTGGGTTACTGCAGTCTTGCGGTAACAAGGCATACATAAATTACCAGTCCTGAGTACCACTTTACAACATCACGCAAGCGCGAGTAGAAAATATAAAACTCAGTCAGCGCTGGGAATCAAACCATGGTTCAATCTTTCGTATCTTTTTGGCGTTCGGAGGGAGGGCTGTTTTGAAAATAGAGCACAGTATTATATTCCATGCACGTGACTCTACAGTGCAATACCGTTCTTAGAAAGCAGGGCACGAACTAAAAGACCGTCCGGTATCCGTGTAATCTGTAAGCTACTCGAGACCCTGGTTCTACTTTTAAATGACCTCTTCTTACCCAAAACTGAACTGTTTCAAAAAATGTCAGTATGTTTATATGATACGTCCCCGAAACATAGAAGTTAGGTGCAGGGTTGAAAAATGAGATGTCTCCCTAATGTGAAACATGATTATTTGCTTACCATCCTTGTTACTGACGATTCGTACGATCGCATGAACTTTCGTTATCAGATTCAGTATCAAAACAACTGATAAGAGAATAAAGACAACGATCAGTGTGATGAACAGCAGCATATTAAAAGACACCATGGAATTAGGCACCTGAAATTCTTCTATTATTATCCTAGTTCTGGGCCTCACATAGCGCAGGAGACGTGTAGAGTGACACTAACGGAAAAGGATGATGTGTGGAGATCCCTCTTATAGGGGTGAAACTAACAAAATTCTAAATTAGAACAACGGACGAGTGATCGCGTCTGAACACCCAGCGTTTTCTTCACACATTTTTTGGGCTTCGGTCGCACGACAAAATTAAAATTGCTTGAACTATGTGTTAGTGGATATGACTATTAAATCAGTTCGCTGCTATGATTGAGATCTGCATTTTCATGGTCACGGTAAAATTGAACCCTTAGTTTGAATCAAGGATTCTCAGAGTGCCCGTGACATTAAGGCTTAATCTAATCAAGAAGCTTAAAAAGGCTACTCCTCTCACCGCGACCCAGGGAAGTGCTTTCAACATGAAGCTCTTTTTCAAAAAGGTTTTTTGCATGCTATAGAGATGCGCTAGGAAGCATAAAGCAGAGAATTTTTTTCTGAGCGGCTCTGGAAATGATGAAACCAAATGTCCAAAATATGTCGAAACCATGGTTTGTGGTGCGATCCCCATTGTGGACAAACTTTTGCATTTCTCTGAATTCAATTTCCTTGGACTCAAATGTATGTCTAAAATTATTCAGAAATTCGCTTCAAAATGCAACTATTCAACTTCACAAATGCTGCAGAGTTTACAATGAAAATAGTAAAAGTTTCATTTCTCAAAGCAAAAATTCTCTGCCCTTTTTTGGCAATCCCAAGACCGCTCAGACAAAATTACCATCAGATTTATGCTGTACAGCGCAGGTCCCAGTAGATTGTTCACATCATCAATAAAATAATTGAGTGATATATAGATTATTCTTCAGTGTTATCTAAACTAAATTGAAAATTGGTAATAAACTGCCTTAGGTGCTAGATAAGGTCATCATCAGTAAATGGACGGACCGCACTCAATGTTGCTGAGCAAAGACTCTTTGCAAGTCATTGCAGAGCAAAGATGTTTGGCTGTCAACATTGGTCGCTCGCATTACTCTGCCTAGAGCCGCATTTTCAATGTGAAAAAATTAAACCTAGAATTGAGCGAGTCAAATACATTTAACCACTCCTTAGGCCACTTTTACCACATTGTTTGCCGAAAAGGAGAAGACCGGAAAAGTGTATCAAGGTGTGCTATGAACTAATAAGTCGAATCAGGTAGAACTCCCGCGGTGGACGGAGCCTTCTCTGAAGAGGCGAATTCTAATGAAAAAATTCATAGCCCAGATATGGAGGCCACATGACAGCCCGGTGTTTGAAGCAGCAATCTTCAGGCTGTTCTTCGCATAGCTGAACTGGGTGGAAGCCATCCGCACTAGAATGCCGAGGCGATGCCCTTTTTTAGTGGAAGTGTTATAACAAGGATCTACTAACTTCGTTCAAAAGTCCATTGACCGGGAAGTGCGCAGAGGTTGGCGAGCGAAGAGGGGTCAACAGCTATATAGTATTCTATTTCGGAAGAGGAGAAGAAACTCGAGTGAGGACCACACATCATAAGAACGGCCGAGAGAAAAACGGCCTCTTTCCTTAGCCGTCATCTCTTATTATGTAAGGTCTGCACTCGGTTTTCTTCTCGGCTTTCGAGATCGAAGGTAGGTGGGTGGGACGTGCACCAAAGTGGGCGGAGCTCGCCAAAAAGCATTGTGATATTCGATCGTATTAATACCACTGTGGTGATGCACGCGAATCCGTGCGCGGCCAAACTGGTAGAGGATGAAGCCCTTGGCGCTGAATAGCCTATGTTGGAGTGCGTCGCGCATGCGAATTTGATTCAGTATTAGCGTATACAATTTATTTCCTTCATGATCATTCGGTAACAGCGCCAGTTGCTGCTCCACCACACTCTTCATTCCATGAAAAAAATTGATGAAATTTGATAAACTCGACGTACCTGTGAGACTGAGTCACCAACTTGATAAGTCACCGAACCCGCATCTTTTGCAATATTGGCCACGGCCTAAAAATTCGAATTCACTGAATTTGGCAAGAAATTAAGGTTTGCTTCAGTATATGGTCCTTTACTATGAGATTCCAAGCTTTCGACTTCCGACTATTGGAAACCTTGCACACTCTCAATGACTGGCATGTTTTTTGGAATTTTTATGCATCTTAAAAGCTCGCCGACGTCACTAGGGTAAGGTTTGGTGTGCAGCACCGCACTTATAAAGGTAGAGTAGCTGAGTGGATCGGTAGTGAAAATAAGGCAACAAAAACTATTTTAAACACCTAAATCACGTGTTTAAAGGCAAAGGTCGGGCTCAGGCACGCTAGAGAAGTAATTCCCGTGCCTGGAGGTTGTATGTGGGTAGCTGCACACATTGCAGCAACTTCCCACCTTGAAAAACGTCGTTAAGGCCCCGGGGCGTTCGGTTTCAATCCGGGGCCGCCTGTCAATCCGGGACCGCCCACCTCCGGAAGTGGTGCGTGGCTGGCATAACGTGTGAAATCAGCTAGGTTGATTGCCGTATCAACCGATAGAACGACTGACATCTCCAGAAAACTTGTTTGTACGTGCCTCTTTCCCCAAGCCAGCCTCCTTCACTGCTAGTGGGAAAGAGGGTTTTGTTAACGGCCTTGTCGACGGTTTTTCTCAGTTTTTTCTCCACTGTCGTTCCACTTCGCATCTCTATACTCAGTTTCAATCGCCATAATACCCCCTTATTGAGCCCGACTTTTGCCTTTAAACTTCCTCTGAGGTCGGAGGGTCACATCAGTGAAGCGAATAGGCGAAAAAGCACGCCAAGAGGAGAGGGCACAGAGATATGGCCGTTTCAATGCGAGCGTTAAAAGTACCACACATGGCCACTAATCGAAAGCATTGGCAAGACCTGAAGGACTGAAGTAAGGTTCGCTTCTGCCCGATATGTTTTGGCATTTGTTTGTTTCTCTTCTCACGTTTACCTTTCCCTTAATGGCTTTTTTCTTAGTGAAGCACTACTAAAAGAAAGAAAATGTTGAAAAGAAAGACAGACAAACACTCATGCATAGCAAGGAGAAAGGGACCCTGCTCCAGTCGGCTCGGCTGCACCTTCATGCAAAAATCAGCCCAGTTTTCGTCACGATTCCTTGCCATAAATGAACGTCTTTCACATTTTCCGATCAAGAATGATCTTGGGATTCCTTTACATGCATGAAACAAAAGTCCGTTGAGGCATAAAGTTCTCAAGAAGATTCGATGACAGAGCACCGTTGGATGAAAGTGGATGTTTTTTCTGTAACACGGCCTTTGTTTCCATCGAAAAGTAATGAGAGACTTTTAGAGCTCTTCTAAACTCCATATCATGTGAAACCCCTGAAAAATTCTCAAGCTTGGCGTGAATCTGGACCAAATCTGGTGCGATTGCGTTGTTCAACAGTTTTTGCGACATTTTCCCTTTCTCAAAATCCAACAGCAGTCTTTATTATGCTGTTCCCTTAAGAAGTGAAGTGTTACCACAATGAAAAAGTTTCGTGGAACAGAAGTGAAAAGTAATCGATAAACGTGAGGTGGACGTATAATTTTGGGACGTCGGCTGAGTGGCCTTTTACACAAAAATTATTGGGAAAAATTCCTGTGATCTCAAATAGAAAATTGATGTTCATAGGCAATTGCGTATTTATATGCGATACATTGTCACATAGGAGACTTTTTTCGAAACATCTGTATTTCTGAGATTTTGGGAAATTCTTAGGTGGACGTATAATTATGGGACGCAGTGTATATTGTTAACTTCTCATCAAAATAATCCGAACTGAATAAGTGCACATGTGGCAAGTAAACTGTACTGCCGCACTGCTCTCTAGCCAGAACCGTACTCTGTCCTTTACAGCCCCAATATGGCCTCATCTTTTAATGAGGTGCAGCAGACCTCTCCAGGATCACCCCAAATGAGATAGCTGAGCGACTCATCTGACCATTTCGTGAATACATGCGTATGGTGGTTGAGTTGCTGTTAAAAGTTATGGTTGCCGAGTGCGAACTTGCTGTGACCCTTTTTCGCCTTCGTTCAAAGGGATTCATAACATGATGAATTTCAATCTCTAAACACAACACTCCTCAGTAATTTTCTTGTAAAAGCAGTGAAAACTGTACAGTCACCTGGTCAAAGTTATCCAACGTGAGATTGATCCTACTTGTGATTCCATTAATCTGTCCGTTGATATGTTCCACCAAACTACTAAGTTGTGCTAGAGTTCCACTAAGCTCTGATATCGTTTGATCTACTGACATTCCTGAAACAGGTAAACGTTTTGCGATTACTTTTTCTCAGCAAATTATGCGGCACTGTACGAAATTTGAATCAACCAAAAAAGGAAGCGTGTTACATACAGCAGAAATTATTTGTGAATATGCTATTTCTATATAACTATGCAGAAATTGGAGTTGACAAAGAGATATGAAGTTTCAGTAAAAGTGTTTTTCGAAAAATGAAAAATTATGTTTGTCTATCAATTACTCCTTGACCGTTTGAGCCTTCACAACTCGCCAAGTAGTTTTGAATTCAGATTTCAAACTCTTCTCAGAAATATTTTTGGAGGGAGAGAAACGCTTAAATGCCCTGAGGTCTGCAACAGATGCAACATTTCTATTGAAATTATTTAATTCTAGAGACCAATTAACAAATATGTAGGTAACACCGAATAAGTGAATTTTATGCCATATGCTCATGCGGGTGGTCCCATGAATTCGTTTGCTTAGCTAATTCGGAACATCCCATGTTTTTCGTAGCAAACCAGTGCAACCACAAAAAAGTATAAGGAAATAAGGTAATAGGGGTCCTTCCTTGTTGTCCTTTCCTAAGGGCAGGATTCCACGATATGGTCAGCGGTCGAAGAAGGCAAAACCTACCTAGTTAGATGACAGGCGGACCTATTAAGGTTGTGGACCGACTTGCAATTTACAGCGAAGGGTATGCCCCGGCGATCGCGTATCACCGTCCCTTCGCCGCGATCGCCTCTGCCCACCCACACCCTCGTTGTCCGGTTCAAGCCGCTCTGCAGAGAGTCCGTAGATTAGGTCAGCACTGACACGCCTAAAGAGCACATCAGCGAGCGAGACGGGTCCTATTTTTCCTATCCCTGAATCGGTGTTCTGGAATTTTTTATTGAATTTTTCCTATCCCTAAATCAGTGACCACCTCTACCTTGATTTCTAGTGAGCTGTCTTTTCATTGTAAGCTCCACCTTTACCTCATTGACGACAGTGTGGCAAGTGGGTGGGCCCTTCTTCCACACGGCGGGGACTCGCTGATTTATTTGGCATTTTTCGTACGTTCAAATGCAGCCGTTGTACATTATTGGATCCGAAATACAATGTAATAATTACTAAAATTTCTAGAGGCTGAACGAGCTTTGATGAAAAAATATGAAAAATCGGCGCAATGTATACACAACGGCGATCTTTAGTGAGTTAATCATATCGAACATCGAAAGAAATCAGCCAAGAATTAGGTAATAAAAAAGTATGATACGGAAAGCGCAGTCCGAAATGAACCACTATGAACGTCAATGGATTGCATCGTTGTGACGGGAAAGGTCCGAGACTATTGAATATTGTTGGTGCCTGGAAGAATTACAGGCTGTTCAAACTTAGGAAGGGCTTTTCGAAAGCAACACGCAGCACGTCGCACTCCCCAAGAGCTAGCAACTGTGAAGAATATTTTCAAGCTGGCCTCTAGGATCCACGGAAGGAGAAATAATGCTAACTTTTTCAAAAACACATTATAATAAGTTGAAGGGCCCAGTTAAGGATATTTCGAAGAAGATACTGCCGTGGGTGGAGTTACCTCAAAAATTTTCCGATTTTCTGACATGAGTGGGACCCGAATGACAGGTGAATAAGGGATTGTTCATGTTTCCGAATATATCTCTGGTTCATCAACTCAACTTGTAGACATCAGCATTAAAGACGTGAACATGGGCTATCACAAATTAAGAAGTCATTGAAATGCCTCGGTCGATAACTTTCATCAAACTCTTTGTGTCATCCATGAAACACAACACAGGTTCCATGAGTTGTAATTCGTGCCAGAAACAATCATATTGAACGATCTTGCAATTCCAACTGCTCCCTTTAAGGCACGATTATCACACTGCGTCGTTATCCTAAATTTACGGCTCACTCTATGGCTGATTCATTGTCATGCAATATTTGAGACCACGAGCATGATAGGGTAAGAAAGCGAGTGCTGCTGCCAGATAGCTTATCACTTCGATTGCGGTCACTATCTGCCTTCAGAAACACAGCGTCGCAGGTTCCTGTCCGAGGTGAACTGATCGACATTCATATTACAGCACTTCTCGTAGTTGGCGATTGTGCCATGCATCTAATTTTTCGTCTACTGGTCTAACCAACTGAAGAAGCCTAGGATTAGTCTTACTGGTAGGAACCACGCCACTAGAGAACTTGCTAGATGGCACCTACGGAGGTCGTGCCACCGTCGTCCCACAAAATGTGCGGTTAAGGCACTAATCGTTTCGAACTTGCAACCATCGACTTCCCATGCAACCCTCTCCGCCCACCGCGGCTTTCGTAGGGATCAGCGAAGATTGCCGCGGCTGCACATAGAGGGGATTCCTACGTAGCGGCTAATAGCGTTTGATATAAGTACATACAAGACCAAAAGATAGCAATCGATGCAACTATTTGATGACGAAATCGCTCGCGCATACACGTCCGCACTCTTCCCTCATCCTGAGGTGGAATGCTGCTAAAAAAGGTACCATGTCTTTTTTCAATAGTATGGATTCGAAAATGGTTACCATTTACCGAGCTTATGCGAAAAATTTTATATTCTTTACTTCAATAAAGAATGAAAATATTTCGGATAAGGAACTTGGGCGGAAGTGGTGTAGTGGCAAGTGGCACGCTTACCACGCGAGCGGTCCGGGGATCAAATCCTGGGTCGTGAGTCGCCCGGGCCAACCAAGCCTTCCATCCCTCCGGGGTCGGTTAATTGGTACCAGACTTGTCTGGGAGGATAAAAACACTGACTTGTACATCGGCTGGCCCCCGCAAGTCATTGTATAGGCCACATCGCATTCAAACGCCACTACGAATGTACAAATGGAAGTAGAATGCGTGCCGCATCCCAAAAAGGGATTGATCAACGGCAAATGCTTTATCTTTTATCCTTTATGGTTTTGAGGTTGATTTCCCATTTGCCGAGCTTATCCGAAAATTTCCTTTTACATGGCTGCATTTCTTCAAAGCAACGGAATTTGGGCAGATCTATCATACCCGTAAAAAAATAAGCCATGCACACGGGAACACTTGAATACCCTGCGGCCGAGCACATGTATGTGTGCACACATATTTGTGGCGCGGTACTGTTGAAGGAAAATGAAAAAAAATGAAAAATTGGGCATGTAGAAAAGGCTCATATCCAGACACTCTCAAAGAGCAGGACCCAAGGAAAAAATGACTTATCACACACTAGGGGACAAAAGACGGTATTTCATGTGGCAACCGGATCTCCTTACAATTGGTCCTCTGGAATGACGTCATCGCTCGAATGAGTCGTTCGCAAATGGGGATCCTCGCGGGCGTAGTGTACATAGTGAGTAATGGCGAATTCAGGTGAATCACAACGAGCGTCCGGGGTCAGGATTAGGGGTAGGAGAGCGCGAATCGCTGTTTAACCTTTGGAAAAAAATACCATCCAAGCTATTCATCTCTCAAGAAGAGTACACACCAGCTTCGAGATGATCGTTTGAAATACGATAGCACCTCAACTGCGATCGGCTCGATTTGTTTTTTGTTTTTGCGAAAGGCACAGTATTTGACTAAGCCATTGACATCTCTCCGCTTTGTTGTACTCACAGGGTTTTGGAAAGGGGAAAGCACAAAAACAAAAATGTCGGCAGGCTGGAACTTTTGGCCTTTTGGGTGACAGGAGGAAAAGGATCTGATCCTGAGACATCGAAGCTTAATTCTCTTCTATGGCACTGGATTCAACATCGTCGCC
>MU883260.1:0-13829 GCA_036418205.1 Ostertagia ostertagi
TCTTGTTCAGCGCACTATCCTAATCTACTACTATCCTAATCTCCTACTCTACTACTATCCTACTATCGTAATATCGCAATCTACTACTCTCCAGCGATTTCAATCGATACGTATCTAATCTTGTCAGCGCAATCTCCTACTCTACTACTATCCTAATCTCCCCGTCAATACATATGTTTTTCATTGTCGCGTACTATAAAATATAAATAGATCTCCGGAGTCGCGAACTATGAACGCGGCCTTCCCACTTCGTTCATTTTGGTGCCTGCTACTAAGTAGCCTGATCATTGATAAATTTTTGGGGCTATGATCATTTTAGCTTTATCACGGTATGGTTTTGATGACGTCATTTAAGATGGTTGGTGGGAGGCTTAAGGCCAATGTCAGACATCGCGAATCGAGCGAGTCGCTAGCGCCCAAGATCGCGTCGCGGCCACCCAATCGCTCGATGGCCACATCCCACAACGCGACCGCAGAGTCACCCGATTCGCAAAGTCGGACATCGGACTTAGAGTTCCAACCGCACCTCTGCGCGTTGGGTCTAATCCACCAGTGACGATCCTTGACGTCATTGAAACCGCAACTGCCTCCATCGTGATCACTACCTCCACACATCTAGGGATTAAGAAATTTTTTTTGATTTTCTATTGCATCACTATTTCTATGCCTTTAGACAGAAGAAGAACAGACCAGCCATTCTGATTGATGGGCGATACAGGATAGATAGTATCGCGGAGATGGAAGACGTTTTGGAAAAGCTTCATGTGGCATTTGTCCACTGTGCCGTGAATAATTTGTTTGTTTCTTTCCTCTCTTATGTTTTGTTGACGCATTTGAACCAATATTTTCAACAAATTGATTTTTTGTGGGGACGTTTATGTTAAGGGATTAGTTTATGCAGGCGAATCCTCTTCAAAAGTCGCTTCTACTGCCCTGGATTTTGCAATGCCGCCAACGAGGTCTACTCCCGGTGCTGGTTTTGCAAGACTGAAGGAAGGAAGAAGCGCCGTTTTGTTATAAAGTGTACGTAGGTTTCTATTCAAACGTCCTTTGGTTCTTTTGGTTGTTTAGCGGTCGGCTTCGATTCACGTAAAACATTTTCTGATATCGAACGTCCTCCAAATTGTTAGGTTGGCAGGTATAGCTGGAGAAAGTAACATCGCAATTCATAACAGCACATAATATTGATACCTTACCGCTGGCTTGCTAGTTGTATTAACAATTGTTTCCTTCCATCGCTCCCCTCATCTGACCTTGACTCTGCACAATGTAAAATTGCCGAAGAGGTGCCTAATGGATGCAATGAATGCATGCTTACTGTCATGGAAAAGGTATTTTGCGGGCGAACAAAAAACCCATGCGCAGAGAGCGCTCTCATAGGTCGATCGTCCGATCGTAACGATCGCAACGACCGCACAGCACTAGATACGTAACGATCTCCCACCAGTTTTGTAATAATCTACATCATACTATTGTTCGTCTGTGTTGGGAAAAAATCAGTTGCAGGTTATGAGTACGACGTCATAGTACAAGGCGATATCAATGATCCGTCACGAAAGTTCGTGATCAAGCCTCGTGGAATATCGCCTGAAGATGCCGAAAATTTCATGGCCACTGTACTGGCATCCTGTGATGACATCATAACACTAGAAGAAGCCGCAAATATGGCCGATACATCGAGGGAGGTAAATCAATGTTCGATAACTTGGTACCTATTGAGTCGTGAAGTCTCCATAGTGAAGATACAAACAGTACAAGTGTTTGATTCTTTTTTCGAAGGAGTCACCGTCGACGAAGAAGCGAAAGCTAAATGAACGACTGAGTCATGAATTCACAAGGAAGAAGGCGGGAATTGTCTTTACGTGGAGGTGAGCTAATAAGAGTTTCTACGTAGCAAATAATGCTGCACCCTTATGCCCTACACATTGACTTGAGCGACACAAGGGGCTTCAATAATGGCACGGTTCGACCGCGTAATTATCTTGGTTCCACCCATCTCAATGCATCCCCGTCTACCGTAAGCGTTTGATATCTCTTCCTTCACCATCACCTTTTTTGATTCTCATTTTGGACATGCTCATTACATTTATGACGGTGTTCATCTCTACCAGTTTTTTGTTGTTTTCTAGGGGGTCTTGAACAATGTCATGATTTTTTCTTGTCTATTAGAGAGCGCCTGCTCGCTGCTGGGGCATACCTGAAAAAGACTTTCAAGGCTGAATGTTTCATATTTCTATCCAATGCCGTGTTGCCTAGGACTTGTTCGAAAACTCACCAGTTCGAAGGAGGACTCCACGATTAAGACGAAGGTCGAAAAGGGAGAAACTAACCTAGCGGAGAGACAGACGAACCTCCTGAGGGTGTGGACCGACACGCAGTTCGCAGCCGCAATTAGAATATGCCCCGTCGAGCTGGCATGGCCTTCCGCGCGGCGCAAGTTGGCGCACTATTGGCGCGGTACGCCCCCTCTCGCGTCGTCTCGTGTCTGAGTCTCTAGCCGTTTAGCAGAGAGAGCGTTAGCGTTGAAGAGGGCAGCACCGATGAGAGTCGCATCAATGCGCAAATCAACGGGCAAGACAAGGATTCCATTTCTGTTAGGCCTTTTTTCGGTTTTTTTCCTCTTTCGTGTATCACTGACCATCTGCAACTAACTCCCGATGAGCTGCCTTTTCATCGTAAAATCCGCCTTTAAATCGCCACAGGCGAACAAAACCAAATTTTTTCTACTCAAGTCTCCCTCAACATCTTCCATAACCAAGGCTAAATATTATGACTGAAACTGATTTTTCCCTTGGGGGCCCTTTCTTTCCTTTTTTTCGGCTTTCAAACACTCGGTTTCATTTTTCCTGTGTTTATAGCACTTCCGTGCTTCAAATCTTAACTTTTTTGTTACCAAGCTCTTTGTGTCTGTCGTTCTGAAACCACTATGTATAATGTTCCAGAGCCGAATCCTACCATGCACATGGATACAGCAGAAAAGAAAAAAGAGGAACGACATACACAGGTTTCTTTCTCAAATGGAAACAAGAAATTTGATTCCAGACTTGGCTCGTAATTCCCATTTGATTTTTTTTTTGAAGAAATCTCCTTGGGTCCGACACCAAGCAATGACTGGAGTGATACTGACAGCTCTGCATGTGAAAGCAGTCAAAATGCCAGCGGTTCTGTCATTTATAATTCAACCTACCAGTGCGCTGCTAGTGAAGTTTATCCTGCGTGAGCCATTTGCCAATTTTTATCTGTTATACCCTACCACGTGATAAAAAGACCATTCCTCCAATGTTTTCAGGGATGCTGAAATGCACTTGCACCACTCAACTCCATGTGTTCAAGAAGATTATCACCCATACCAACCACAGGCGAGCTGCGTTCTGAATGGACTGACTTCTGAAGAGGTTTGACGTATAAATGTCTAGTTGTAGTTTGTTACTTCACAAGCAGTATGAGCTTGAACTTGGCAGATTTGGCATGACAACGACGGTTGTAGTCAATCCACAGCGAACAATGATGCAGATTTTTCTGAAGGGGAACCAGTTCAAGGTATTATTTCATGATTTTCCTATAATACTTGGTTACTTAGTTTTATTTTGGATTTATTTCTTTCACTCCTTTGACAGCCGTTGGGAGTCAGGATAAGACCGACGTCATAATTTGCGATTCGGAATCGGATCGCACAGCATGACGTCGGTCTAAGGCACGTCCCTACAGCGAACGCAAGCCCTGACTTGGAAACAAATGCATAGCATGACGCATTGAACGAGAGTTTGTGCAAGAAAAATATTATAGCCGTTCTGGATTTATGCAGGAACTCCACGTGAACACCCTTCGACATATGTTGTCTCTCACAGAGCGTTATACGTTTCTCCTGGGTACCCAACAGGAGGCCCGTCGCGTGACGAAAATGCTGCTGCCTTGCGACACGACCACTGTCCCGTCTGCACCTCTGCCTCCTCGCCGCGCGATGATTCCTCTTGTCGGGCATCTTGTGTCCCCTAATTATTTGCTAATATGAGGACGCTGAAGTTTGATAATAGGTTTTTCGTACAAGAGGTAGAACTTAGGGGTTAAAAATCTAGTTTGGGTGGGGGAGGGGAACTCCATTGTGTTCTGCAATGCTTAAAAATGAGAGTACTTATGATACATTATCAACTGATTCAAAGCATACTTCTGATACATACCGATGTAATGTGGAAGTAATCCATAGGTGCCCCCCCCCAATTTGACCTGCACTGGTCCAAGGAAACGGTCATGAACTAGGGGGTGGAGATCTTTGCATAGACGTAAGGGTGTGAGAGCTCCAGGGTGCATGGCCTGGTGCAGAAATTTGGATAGATTCAAATTGTATTTTAGAGCACTTTGGTATTTGCTCTCCTTACCAATAAGAAGACATAATAAACCGGTAGTTCTGCAGATATCTATTTTTCCTCGCAAAAGCGATAATTTCAGTTGAACGAAATGCTTACACAGAAGACTTCAGTGAGCAAAAGCCGATAATTTCAGTTGAACGAAATGCTTACACAGAAGACTTCAGTGAGCTTCAGCCGGTTGAATCACAATATCTTACTTTTTTGATGGACTACAATGCTGATTTCGCTTGCGGTGAGCAATGAGAAATTTTGTAATAAGTGATTTTTGAAGTTATTCGATGTTCAGATATGTACACACCACCACCTACAACAGCTTATGAATGCCCTACAAATGATGATTGTGCTGGTGTTGGGTGATCCACTGGAAGACCTTCGTGATTTGTCAGTGGACGCTTTCGCTAACTTGTTTAACACTGATGACAACCCATCATCTCCTGGGCCGTGGTACGACTTAAATGGAACATTTGGACCTTTTTAAAGAGTCCTATAGTATAGTGTAATAGACAATTGTGTTAGAAAATGAATACGACCTATCCTACGTATTTCAATTGCCATAGAACGCAGTTTATTGCTGCTACTTTGCTTCCTAGAAGTTAGTAGTTTTTAGTTTAGTTACTTAGTTCCCTTTTCTTGTAAACCCATCTCTACATGTAAATACAACATTGTTATCCCTGTGAATATCTGTATATAAGTAACATAATATGTATAAAAGAAGATGTACACTGTTTTGTTTGCTTTTCTTCGTTGTTTAGTAGTAGTTTCGAAAGTTGTTATTCTGTTATTTTCGAAGTGTGTTTCTTTGCTGACAGTAAAGAATTCGGTTTTTAATCAGTGCAACATGATGATTGCCGTTGCGATATCAAGTATTTTACAGTGGTTTGCATGTGTCTTCTAATTGGTTCGAATTGAAGTTGGCATGTCGTGGTTGAATAGTGAACAACAAAACCCTTATTTCAAGTAGGAATGCGAAAGATTGCGGTTGAAGCGATTGATTTTGGAGAGTAGAGACAAAAAAATCGATAGATTATGATGCAGTAGACGTCTGAGATGTCAGTGCATCAAGTCAAAAGGTCAAAAAGAGTCGGCGCTATCGCATATAGGGGGCATTCCGGTGGCACTGCATGTAAAACAGCGTAAAACGTGTTTTTTTTTTCAGAAACGAAGCCAAGCTTTGGGCGGAGTTGGAAAGACTCCAAGGTGCGTTAGCTATTCTCATTTTCTCCGGAGCTTCTGCCCCTCCTAGGCTTAGTTAGGATGCCCCTTTACATTGCGATAGCGCCAGAGTTTCTAGTGACAGCATTCCGTGAACCAAGTGGAAGCGTCCCGCCGCCAGCATTTGTGACAGATGTCCGGCGGGAATTTGAACGCGTAGCAGCCCTTTCGATTTTTCGAATTTTTACCAAAACAAATGCAATTTTTTGTTCTTTTCGTTCTTATCGTGGAACGATGGTCTCAAGCCAGTGATTTATGGGTGAGATAGAATCATGATTTTTCCGATAAGGATTCCTTTGAACGCCCGATCTGTAATTGGTGGTCCCTTAGTAGACTTGTCATGCTCCAGCCGGCAACTAAATCCCACCTCATAAATCGCGATTCTGTCAGCCGTCGGTGCTACGGCATCTTTTGCCACTTGTTTTGTCGGAGGTGCTGCAAGGTAAATTCCGACTCATCGTAAGGCGTCGATACGGTTTCCCGACCTGTCATCCCGGCGCTTTTTAGCTTCATTCTAATGCGATGATGCGCGCAAGGTCAGAGTGGTGACAGAATCCGCGATCTGTTGCGCGATTCGCGCGACGGTCCTTAGAAATCACAAGTGCCCGATCAATACTGCAAGGTGTTCTCCAATCCCGCCGCCATTTCTGCTTGATGGTGATGGTTGAATGACGACTGCTCATGATTCCACTTGTTTCATATTCAGTGTTTCAAATGTTCAAAGGGGCACTTCGATTTTTGCGATCCCCGCAATTTGCGACGGCAATTTCTGGCATTAGCCTTAGGCGTGCATCACGGAATCCATCACGAGGGATAGGAAAGGGGTCGTTGTAGATCCGCTGGGAGGAGAACGATCGTAAAAATGGGGTCACCACTACATAGAACTGTGGTAGCTTTCCTAAAAGTGAGAACGTGGTAGCTTATTAAGATGATTTCGAACAGGCGCTAGGGTCTGATATAGCCGTTATCTCAGTTTGTGATCTGTGAATTTTCGTAGGACGGAAGGTACGTATAGCAGTTCGACCACAAGTGCTTCTATGGACGCGATATCATCTGTACGGCTGCGCTTCTGAATGGAAATTGGTTATCCATGAACAATATGGTCCAAAGCGGGTGTCGCAATTTGTGCTACGGGCAAAAAAACCGTTTGGCGGATCCTTGTGAGCGTTTTGGGTAACTTGATCATCAGCCGAATACGATTTCAGCGGGGCGGAAATCTTTTTGGAAGTAGACAGTACAACTGGAGTACATTTCAGAAGGGTTCAAGTTCCAGAGCAATGTGTAGGCTGCTGTTCATAATTCGATCCACCCTTATTTTCTCAGTTACTTCAGAGGAACTACAATGAATCGAAAATAGACAATTAGAGACTTCACTGACGTTATTGTACTTGATTGCGTAAATAGTATTGTACATCGCGATACTCTCAAACCGTAGGGTTCTCCTGTAAGTGCCATGGTATGTTTGGACATATTGAACTTGCTTAAGCGAATATATTTACACAGTAACTTTCACACTGCATTTTAGTTTTGAAATTATTAGCTGAAGATGGTCTCTCTGGATCCCATTTGAATCGTACGCATTCGGATCCGTCGTAACCCCAACGTTCTAATGTGCCGGATTCGTGGTCGAATATGGGATGCGCACACGTGGTTACTGAAAGATCACATGTTACTTATACGGATCATGCGATAAGGTAAAATATAGACTAAAATATTGAAAAATACTGGTTAAACGTATCGTACTACTTTAGAATTTGTACTGACTCGGATCTGGGCAACAAGCTCCGTCGAGGGTGCCTGCAGCGGACAGTCCTTGGATGCATTCGTAGCCGGTGTCACAGTCATTCGTCTTGGAGGAACACAGTATGGGAGGGCTTAGAAGATTGTTGGTGGAGCTACCGCGAAGGATAACTTGATAACCAGCTCCGTCCGGCAGAGGGCAGGTGAGTGGCGGTCCGACTTGACCGGTGGCTGAAAGCCAAATTGTTCACGATAAACTCAATGTGTTCAGCAGATGAGCAAAAATCTTTCTCTGTAGTGGTGTCGAAGCATCTTTTTCCAAATCGCAATCGACTAGTTCATTCTATATGTGCGTACTTTATGTACAATAGCTCATGGCTATAACCATCCGACGAATGGCCTAGGAGTGGAAAAAGGGGGCAGTTGAACAATGGACACGGTTGATGTGCGTTTTGCAGCAGCGTTGCATCAGTCCATTCCAAAGCTAATTCCTTACATCTCAAGGATCTGCCTGTCACTATGCTCCTTTATTTACCCCAAGGTTCCCTTTATTTTCAACTGATAGTTGCAAAATTTGCTGCTGTTGTTGGCACCCCTATGTGCAATCCTACTTACTATAAAGCGCTTCGTCTGTCGTTCTGTCGTTCTGTCGTTCTGCATGTCTTTCACGAAATTCCCTAGCTCCTCGAGTATCCGCCTGGAGAGACCGGGTGTGGGACGGGTGGGCAGGGTCTCACGAAGTACAAAACACACATCAGGTAAGCGGAACCCCGCCCACAGTGGGCGTGGCGTGCATCGAAATGAACTGTACAGATGACCGAGATTTCAATTTCAGTGACAAAACAGCTTATCTTGTCGTGTGGATTTGGTTTCCGGACTGGCCAAAAAGTGGTTCATAGGTGTGCATTGGTAAGTCACATCGAATTAGGGAGACCCACCCCCGGTGGGCGGGGCGTTCTCCAAAAAAGCAGTGCTTTATGAAAAATTTCATAACTCGGTTGGGAGAAAGCCTACAGAGCAGAAAACAATTTGGTGTAAGGGAGCAATGTCTAAGGTGTTCCCTGCATACATGACGTGGGCGGAGGCGCGCTCTGAAGTGTACAGCATTTTCTACAAGCCCTCATAATTCGGGCCGGAGAAGTCATTAGGGAGCCAGAAATAAGTGGATAGAGGTGGGTGAAGGAGTGGAGCCCAAGTGCTATAGGTTGTAATCGTGGCATACTAAATGGTGGAGTTTGGGAAAACTCATAACCCCTAAAAGCCGGAGACCTAAAAAAAGTGGAATAGAATGGGTAAGAGTGGTCCCAAGTGCATATGGTTTATAGCGGGGCTTGACAAGTCGGGCGGAGTTTGCGGCGAAAATTCATAACTCCCTTCCAAGAAGTCCCGGAGACCGGGAAAAAAGAGGATAGAGGTGGGTGAAGGAGTGGAGCCCAACTGCATATGGTGGACGGGGCATGACCAAAGTGGGCGGAGTTTGCGGCGAGAACCCATAACTCTCAAGAATCCGCAGAAGAGCGGAAAAGGTGATAGCGATGGTGACAGGAGTGGAATCTGTCGCTGTATTATCAAAGAGGGTGGTTCCACGAAACTTTGCAACTCGGATCCAAGTAGTCCTGGAGAACGGGAGAAGTGGGCGAAGGAGAGGAGGTGAATTTCTTATGGTGTGCGGAGGATACACCAAAAAGCAGGTTTCGCCGTCAAAAGTATAAATCGGCTGAGAGACAGTTCAGAGATCGGGTAGAAAGGGGAGAGGTTGGCGAAAGAAAAAAGATAGGTGGGACATGCAAAGAAATAGGCGTAGTTTACCGAGAGATTAAAAATCGGTCCAGAGGTCATCCGAGACCGGAAAAGCGGCCATTGCTTCGAAGAGCAGACAATTGGTGACCGAAGAGGAAGTTCAAGAGGCCGGGAGTGAGATGCCTGGACAATTGATAGTATTCCGAGTCTGGAAATCAAATATCCGACAGTTATCGAGTAAATTCGAGAATTTACGCCGCACCATCCCATATTGCCGCTGAACTGTGCTGTACGCGCAACGCGTGCTGCGCCAACTGGTAAATGCAATAACCAAGCTTCCTCGAGCTGTAACTTATACTGGAGGCAAACATTTTAATAATCTTGCAGACACACCTATACATATACAGTGCGTACCAAAAGTATGTGGACACCCTAGAATCGATTCTCAGGAGTCAGCTAAAGGCTTTTTGTGTTATGAAACCTTCACCATTCAACTCCTAGTGGTCGATAACCTACAATGACATTCTCGGCAAAAGATTTCGTTCTAACTTAGCGAACTATTTTTCATGGAAAGTTTTTTCTTTGTATCAAAATTATGTGGACACCCTGAGGCAGATGAAGTTTTTGCATCGATTTCCTAACCTATTTTTACTTCTCCTTTCGTTACTTATTCTGGCATCATTCCTCTTCACGGCAAGCGTTTTTCGTTACTTATTCTGGCATCATTCCTCTTCACGGCAAGCGTTTTTCTGAAGAAGACCGAGCACAGAAATGGGATCCCCATGCTTCTGAACCTTCCTATTGCGAAAGCACGTCAACCAGTCATGCGTCCTCGTAGGTTTGGAGAGAAATCCGAAATCCTGATGCTAAGCTCTCGACCTTGACTGAGGGTTGTTCTCAATCGCTACTTGTTCAAAACAGGAGAAGAATAGCCTTAATTTTCTCAAATTATTCTTTTCGTACTACTCAACTTTACGCATAAATGATCTTCCGATCTTAAAAAGACCAATCGGTGTCTCATTCAATCAATTGAGCACACGACACGAAAGAAGATGAAGAAGGCTTTGTATATGAATGCGGGTTCAGGTTGGCAAGGTTGGAATTCCCACTCAAAAAAGGATCACAACATGATACTTTGAACCCACACAGACAGTGCTTTCGTGGAAATGGTAAAATTAGTATAAAAGACTTTCTGTGGAAATTTCTCTCATAGACCAACTCGACTGGCAGAAAGAAGCTTATTCCTTACTATTCGGGTGGGTCTTGAGGTTTTTGGAGAGACTTTGGTCGGACCCGCAGATGTGCTCGAAGAGACAATTCGGAAGATGTTCATCAATGTTCATCAAGGTCTGGGGTGGTTCCAAAAGGAGGGGACATTGAAGTTTGGCTTGCCAACATGTCAGGTAGACGACTAGGATTATAATGAGGTGCTTGAGTCCCGGCTACAACCTTTTTCGAAAAGTCATGGTTGCAAATCACTTGTTTTGCAGGGGAGGTCCCTGACACCATTCCATTGGAAAAATGCTAAACGCAACGGCTTTGATTGGCAAGTCGGCTAGCGTATTCCTCAGACTTCATCCTTATTGAAAACGTAGAGGTATCGTGGTTCGCGGTCTCTACGTCATTGAACAAAAAGAGTAATATCACAAGTGACCTAACACGTCGGTGAAATTTGCTAGTTGGGAACAGATCTGCAAGACATGTATCCAGACCCCATTCATAGCATGCCAAACAGAATGGCTCAACTTACTAGAAACTTTGGTAGGCCTACCGATTTCAGATTCTGAAGATATTGCCGTTTTTCAAAAAGTGTCCACATAATTTTGATACAAAGAAAAAACTTTCCATGAAAAATAGTTCGCTAAGTTAGAACGAAATCTTTTGCCGAAAATATCATTGTAGGTTATCGACCACTAGGAGTTGAATGGTGGAGGTTTCATGACATAAAAGCCTTTAGCTGACCCCTGAGAATCGATTCCAGGGTGTCCACATACTTTTGGTACGCACTGTATATGCATCTTACTGAGTGCAATTCTCGTTGAATATATTCATGGCGTACCCTTTTTTATGATGTAATCCCGACGATCGACAAGCTGATTCGATGATCTGCGGGCCATTTCTATTTGACAGTTCCGTGTGCAAGTGCAGCCGCGTGAAAAACATATCCGTGCCGCGTACCTGTAAATGTAGCTTAGACTGACAGCCTTACCTGCATCATTCACCTGCCAAGCACACCCATTCCCGCGACTGGGGCTCTTTCGTCGTACATAGTTCTCAGGGCATCTGCATCGTGAGCGTTGACATGTTGATCCAGGCCAAATTACCTCGCAGTCCTCATTGGACGTACATTTCTAAACAGTCGATGATATACGGTGGGGTCTAATTGTAAGCTCTTTCATAGGTCGTGTTTTATTAGGTTGTCTCATAAGTGATGTCGTTTTTTTTCAACCAAAAAATTTTCATCTAAATCATGAAACTTTTACATCGTTTTATATATCATTCGAAAGAGAATTGTCTGCTCTACAAAATGCTGTGTTCCGCTTCCACCTGTTTTCAGGGTTTTCGAATTTCAGGCCTGCGAAATGGGAGGTCCCGCCGACAAAAATTGACCAAACCGACAACTAGCTCTAACTTTATTTTCCCTGCGGAGAAATCAATCAATGATGTACCCTCTACTTACTCATGACCTCTTCTGAACATTCCACCCTTAGGTTGCCGAAAAAGCTTTGCCGTGTTTCTTTTCGAATTGGCTGACCGATAAGCCATAGCAATTTTCAAATTGAAATTTTTCCTCGTAAACGCATTGTTTCATATCGAGTGGTGTTCCTTTTACGAGCACTTCTTCTGCTCTACTCGCTCATTTGTTTTGTTTCTCTGTTTGTTGGGAATTAGTTCGAATTTTAGATGTTTCGGTATAAGGTGCTTTACCGCGAAAGTGACCACATTTCTTTGAAAAAAATTATCCCTTAGAAAATGAGAAAATCAACCAGTCGTACATTCCTAACTTAGTCATGACTTGTTCTTCAAATTCAACCAGTTCTTCAATGTCTCGGCCATAAAAAAATTTCGACCTAGATCTCAGGTAATGGTGCTCGATCGTCGAGTTCTGGTTGAAAAACCAGCTCTGGAAATTGAACGACGCGATTTGTAGGAAAACCTAGTAGTGTAATGATTAGAAGAGGTCATGCATAAGTAGAAGGTACATCATAGATTGATTTCTCCCAAGGAAAGATAATGTTAGAGATAGTTGTCGGTTTGGCCATTTTTTGTCGGCCGGACCTCCCATTTCACAGGCCCAAAATTTGAAAACCCTGGAAGAAATGTGGAAGTGGGACATAGCATTTTGTAGAGCAGACAATTCTCTTTCGAATGGTACACAACACGATGTAAAAGCATGGAGGTTTAGATGAAAATTTTTTGGATGAAAAAAAGCGACACTGTTTATGAGACAACCTAATAATTTGGCTCAGCCGTGACGCGCCTTACTCACCTTTACTTGAGGCTTTACAGCCCATATATGGCAGCTAAATAGTATCAGAGAAAGTAGTGCCAGGCTCATCGCTTAATCATTGCACGACCAGGTAGTTCTGAATGTGTTCTTATGAAAAAAGGAAGGGACGAATACCGATCGGTTGTTTAACTCGCAAAACGTACTTATAAACCATGCGTGAATGAGATTTCAAAGGAATAAAATTTTTGAGGAGTACGCTTACGAGGAACGGAAATAGAACATCAAAAGCCAAAGAGACGTGGTCTTATAGTTTTCCGTTTGATTGTGAAAATAGGAAAAACTACGAAAATTAAATGGAGAAAAGTGTGATGGAGGGGCTAGGTCGTGAATCAAGTGCGTCTGATTGTGAGATAATGTCGTGGCACAGCGGGTGAAGACCTAATCTTCGACGATAATTTATTGTACTTCCTTTTTTCTGATCTTCAGAGCTGAGAGAATAAGGAAGTAGAGTAAAAAAAATATCGGGGAAGCTGCCGCTTCCTCTAAGGAATCGAAGATCAGACGCATCGGATACGCCATGCGTTTTTGAATGATCATTGAGTGATTATCGACTGGAATCTTCGTGACATCAAACAAACACCAGGGCAACTCCCGGCCCGTTGGTCGACTGCAATGGATGCATGAATGATCTGACCATGAGATTTCACGTGTCGATTGAATGAGGAGCACTCACTGATATGGTCTACCGTGCGACAGAGCAAATGGAGAGATGAGCTCCTGTCGCTCGTTTGAGAAACTAGACGATCAACGGGACGACAGGTGCATGTTATGAGTAAAGGATAAAAAAAGGATAAAGCATTTGCCGTTGATCAATCCCTTTTTGGGATGCGGCACGCATTCTACTTCCATTTGTACATTCGTAGTGGCGTTTGAATGCGATGTGGCCTATACAATGACTTGCGGGGGCCAGCCGATGTACAAGTCAGTGTTTTTATCCTCCCAGACAAGTCTGGTACCAATTAACCGACCCCGGAGGGATGGAAGGCTTGGTTGGCCCGGGCGACTCACGACCCAGGATTTGATCCCCGGACCGCTCGCGTGGTAAGCGTGCCACTTGCCACTACACCACTTCCGCCCTGTTATGTATACTATACGGTAATTCCTTTCTTTTCCGAGGGAGGATGGTGATAATACTGACCTGCAGTAATTTTCAAATTCGCCTTTTCTGAAAAATAAGAGGAATGGGAAGAAAAAAATTTGTCGTCGAAACAGGCAGGGCTGAATGTGTGGTCGAACACTTGTATTTCGACACAAAGTTC
>MU883262.1:0-12357 GCA_036418205.1 Ostertagia ostertagi
CTTCGGCTAGCTAAGAAACTGCCGTATGTCTCTAGCCATTCAGCGAGAGCGTCAGCATTGAAGAGAGCAGCATCGATGAGAGTTGCATAAATGCGCAAATCAACAGGAAGAAAGGATCCCATTTTCCAATCAAAGGGCGTTTTTTGGCTTTTTTCTTCTCGTCGCGCACACTGACCACCTCTAGCTCGAAGCAATGCCCCGGTCAAAGTTTGGGGGTCACAGTGGTCGATAATTGAGATGTGGATGCAGAGTTGACTAAAAATGAGAAATACGCAAAGAAAACCGTCAACAAACGCTTGACAAAAAACCCATGTGAGATAAGTATGTCGGGCAGACAAATTTTACGAAGCTCCTGCTCCTCAACTAACCAGTGCACACCTGAATTAGCCGCTTCGCTGTAACTCACGTTGCGTGTCATTGGGTGTGCGCACGTAACTCGTCTATACGTTAATTGTAGACGCCATAAGTTCATGTGAGACCATCGCGCCACTGCCGCGCACTTTCAAGGCGCAACAACGGCACTCGTGAGCTACTCCATCCCACCCATTGGATGGATTCTTCAACAAAACTCATGCTGGGGGTGTGGCTTAATTTCCGATGGGCTGCCTTTTCACCCAAGAATATGCTTTCGTAGTATCAACTAATCGTAGCTCTTGCTGAAATTAGTTCGTGCTAATCAACACGTGAATCTTTGTTCGTCAAACATCGACGTTGCACGTGTCGACACTAGCTGAATAATCCTATAATTCCCCAAGCTACGCAAGCTTGGACACTGTACGGGCGCATTTAGGATTAGTGCGAGCTGCACAGGCCTTTAGGCGCACGGGAATGCAGCAGACTTCATCCATATGGATTGGACACTCCTATTCCAGTGCCTACTGCAGTTGAAGATTGAACTTTTAGAGTCGGGTTTAGATTTGTCCCCGGCCGAAGACAAACCTCAGGATTGGGATTCGTCTCTCGTCGGGGATGGGGACCCAACCCCGGCCGGAACTCGAGGAATGAACCCCTAAATTTACCACGCTATCAATACCAACTTACGATAGTGATGAGGTGCTTACTTGTCGAGCAGCGTATAGGCAATGAAATCCTCGAACTCTCATGAGTTAAGGTATGGGCGAATAGCCACAAACCTGACCTAAAAATACATATAGGAAGTTATCCAAGGTGAAAGTAGTGAATATATAGTCTTTGTAAAATGTTACACATCATGCCTAGAGTTCTGATCTAGGAATACAGCTATCTAGTCCAAGGTATTTAAGGAATATGTCGCCAATCAGAAAAAAAGCAAAGTAGTGGGAAAAATTCATTACACTCTAGACAACAATCTATAAATAATTGAAGATCTCAAATTATAAAAGGCACTTCTGTAGTGATCATCTTGGAAATTGAGCAGAAACAAAGCGTAACAGCTTAGAATAGTAAAAAAAAATAAAACAATGAGGCTGAAAATAATACACCAATAACTAGAGAGGAACCGAAGACTTAAAAATGCCTAATCACCAGGTAGGAGTTCAACGACTCGTGTACACATATCGAATCACTTGTTGGTCAAAGAAAATGGAGATTACGGTCCAGAGCCTGCGAAACTCTAGGTTAACCGCTCAACATTTACACAGAAGCTACGGATACTCATAATCAAAAATGGAAAAATGATTCAAAAGGATTTCTTGGATAGAAGGAGCTACTGAGTTTCAGAACGCAAGTAAGCTGCGTATCATTAAACGATCCCCTTCCAATGAAACTTCTGGCGATCAAAATTGCGGAAATTCAAAATTGAACTATATAATAACATTCCGGTCAAACATCAAAACTAGCATATCACAACAAATATGCGCATGTTTGGACTGTTTTTCACAGATCATTTTCGCTTTCCTTTCTTTGTTTCCCGTCATTGAAATTTTTCGCCCAATTAAACTACACGTTCATTCCATTGGGGCAAATATTTGTGCAGGTCAATAAATATAACATGATAGCAATTTTAAATTTCATAACATGACATTCTAGAATCTAGTCTATACTACGTGCCTAAAATGTACATCACTGAAACCGATCCTTATCAAGATCTCTTGTCTGCGTCGTGGTTCGGAGCCAGCTGAGCAAATCGATTGCGCCGCAGGTAGCTGCAAAAGGAATTAAGGGGAATGAATGCAGTATTTGAAAAGCTAGAAGAGAAAGGTATGTGAAATTGTTATACACAACATTTGTGATCTATGTTCAGATATATGTTCCCATTAGGTATTTGTAAAAAAAAACCAAACAGTGGGCAGATAATCTGATATTGCACTCGGTAATTTTCGCGATTTCCGCGAGCTTCCTCAATTCATCACATTTGCCTTTGTAAAGATTTTAACAGCTTTCCGAGCTTTGTATTATAGGAATAGTAGAACCAACACACCTCACGTAGCCGATGTTTGCTAGAACAAGGATAAACGCCAATCCAGCCGCAATAACAAGCATTCTATTTCTGTGCTTCTCTTTATAGTATTCTTGTTCGAGATCCCTAAACCAAAAGAAGATCAACAAATAAAATTTTGCATAACAGCACTGGAGTTGATTACCTGAAATGACTACTCATCGGAATACGAGATCGAGGACCGAGATATGCTTTGCATCCCTGTCTCGAGTTGAGGTCAAACACATAGATCCCGCTGGTTGAATTTCATATGCAGAAGCCTGAAAACAGTTGTAAAGTAACACCAACACGTGCCAAGGCAAATACAGCAAGTTTCCCACCCTTACGTACGCGAATTAAGGAGCTAAAGTTTCTATTTGGGGTGACAACTTTCCTCAAAAGAGACAGACTATGAATCAACATATGTTTTTTGACCACCTTCGTTTGCCCTGTTTTTTTTTTTGCTGGCCGGCCCGTTCTGGGATCAGAACGCTTGAAGGCAAAAGTCTGTTCTACTGCTGATTGCTTCTTCGCAGTAAATTTTAAGCACGATAAAAAAACGGAACAAGAATGTTCGAGGAAAAAATTCAAAAGTTGAAAAGAATATTTAACTGCCGAGAAGCGCGCTTTTGCTGTCCTCTTCGCAAAAAAATAAACACCCGTTCTCCATAAATTGCAGGCAGTATTTACGAGTGATAAGTGAAAACTGTACAAGTGATAAGTGAATTGAGTGTCGGCAGATAAGACTGATAAAGTAAAGCAGAAGGCAGCACCGTTTCTGAAAGGTGACCAATTAGGTAAGATTTGACATAAAGTGTTAGCAATCGAGTGAATTTCATTTATTACATAGGGAGTCTTTGGTCATGCTGAAAACGGTGTGCGACTAGTAAATACTGAGAAACAATAAAGGCATGTAAGGTAAATGTCTTAGAAAATTAACTAATATCTAATCTCTTTTCACCATTGCAAGTACGGGAAATGTCGAACAAAGCTATCCGAATCATGCTGCACTACACCGTGACAACTAGAGCCATCAATGCTAGATTGAGAGTCGTGGAATATTCAGTGCAGTTGTAAAATATTACCTCATGAAGATGACCAGCTGCATTGACTAAACGACTATCATACTGCGCTCTGCTGGCCGATTTCCGCAAACAGTCGTATGCTTCTTTCACCTAAAACAGACACAGTTTTAAGTTGAAAAAAGAAATAGTTTCCGCACAAAGTGTGCAGAGTAAATCGGGAAGTAATGGGAGAATACGGAAATAAGACCATGAGAATTGGTTGACTGCTCAGAATAATAATTTGAAGGATCACAGAGGCTCAAAAAAATGTGAGGTATTGTTAGTTGCTGACGCCTTATTATAGCCTACCAGCGTAGGCTATGATTAGGCATCAGCAAGTAACAATACCTCGCATTACTTCACAAGTACTGTTTAGAATTGATCTACCTCTTGGGGCGCATTCATGGTCGGTCGTCCGATCGCAGCGATTGTAACGATCGCACAGCATCAGATACGTATCGATCGTCTGACGTTCGATACATGCGAATTACGATCGCTGCAATCGCATGTGTCGCACAGTCGGTGAACATCTACTACTCCACACTCGAACAGTCGGACTTTCGAAATACCGTGACCCGCAGTCACGTTTTGTCCGGGTTTGCACCAGGTCTCCGCGTCGCCTCCCTTATGCGACCGTGATTTGTGCGACTGTTACGTTCGGACGACTACTATGAATGCGCTTTCAGAAAGCACCCACTATAGCTCACGCCATTCAACACTCATAATAATGTGAACCCCGCTTTCGAGTTTATTATTAGTGATTGTATTCCGCCACGACTCTTGAAGCTGTCGAAAAGCGAATTCGACTCCTATTCATGGCGTAGCAAAACTACGAGTATTTCTCCACGTTATTTCTACCTGTGAAGGGAGTTCGAGAAAGTGGGAGTAAGGATAAAACGGCTACGAGGCTAAATGTTAGAGTGGGAAAGTGAAAAAGAAAAATGAGTGAAAAATTGTGCACTCCTATAGGCTACAACATTTTCATAGAGAAAAGATAGCAAAGCTTCAAAATATAAATCCACCAATAACTCATGCAAGAGGGAGTGGGAATTGAAAGAACTGGCACTTGTCACTTCATCAAATAGAGAGTATACCGCTTGATGTAAAATTAGACAAGGCAGAACCCGCAATATAAATGCTCCAAGAACAATGAATAAATAAGATTATGAGAGATTACGGCTGTAGAAACTCACTTCCATAAATGACTCAGTATCAGAAGTTCGCCTCCATCCCATGCGTCTATCCTTTGATAAGCGCCTTGCGATCAGGATGGAGCTAAAACTGCTGTGTATTGGCTCATGAAAAGGGAGATTCGAAACCGTTAAACCAACGAAATGGCGTGATTAATATATATCGAATATCAAATAACATACCTAAAAAACGTAGATGTTTTAAGGGAAGAAAAACCGAGGAAAGAAGGATGGTAGCTCAAGGAATGTATAATTATCATTCAGTTAGGTTTCTAAATCACACTATACCCACTGTCCTAAACCACACCGTTGTGTCGACTCAGAGCTTCTCACGACCCTCCTACTGCCGTCGACCGGAGAGATAGGTACAATAACCAATGAAACGGCAAATGCTCTATTTTTGCTTATTTTAAAAGATAAATAAATAACACAAAAATCTATGCATAATTTTGTGAGAAATTGAGAAAAACCCGTAAAATGTGACATCTCTTCGGAACGGCCCTGTTCCCCCACATCAACACGAATCACCACTCTGTCACCACAACTCCTAACATCTCAAAGAACCACTTTATGTTAAACTTGTCATGAATCTCTGCTCACGCAGCGGGGCGAGAGATCAATCCCGATGTGACCAAGTTTACCATAAAGTTGGGTTTTCTTTGAGATGTTAGGGAGTTGTGGTGACAGAGTTGTGATTCGTGTTGATGTGTGGGGAACAGTTGGCTGTTCCGACGAGATGTCACATTTTACGGGTTTTTCTCAATTTCACAAAATTATGCATAGATTTTTGTGTTATTTATTTATCTTTTAAAATAAGCAAAAATAGAGCATTTGCCGTTTCATTGGTTATTGTACCTATCTCTCCGGTCGACGGCAGTAGGAGGGTCGTGAGAAGCTCTGAGTCGACACAACGCGCTACTACTGGTTTGGACAGTTGGAGCTACACGTGTGCACTCTTTCAGCACACACACTGATTGATAATTATACATTCCTGAAGCTAACATCCTTTCTTTCGCTCGGTTTTTTTCCTAACTCTACGTTTTAGTTGTATTATTGATTATCATATATATTATCCCGCGTCCATTCTTCACGCGCCTCTCTTCTACACAGTCTCTCGCCGAATCTCCCTTTTCTGATGCCTAAGACACAGCAGTTTTAGCTCCATCCTGATCGCAAGGCGTTATCAAAGGATAGACGCATGGGATGGAGGCGAACTTCTCGATCACAATCGAGTCATTTATGGAAGTGAGTTTCTACAGCCGTAATCTCTCATAATCTTATTTATTCATTGTTCTTGGAGCATTTATATTGCGGGTTCTGCCTTGTCTAATTTTACACCGAGCGTTTACTCTTATTTTGATGAAGTGAAAGTGGCCAAGTTTTTTCATTCCCCTCCCTCCTTGCATGAGTTATTGGTGGATTTATATTGAAGCTTCATGCCATCATTCTCTCACTATCGACACAAATGTGTAGCCTATAGAGTGCACACTTTTCAACAAACAGCAACACAATCATTTTTCTTTTTTCCAACATTCATCCAATACACAATATCACACCCATTTACCTGGTATTTTGCTACGCACGAGCATACACATGAGTAGAATTCGCTTTTTGAACAGGCTTCAAGAGTCGTGGCGGATACAATCACTAATAATAAACTCGAAAGCGGGGTTCACATTATTATGAGTGTTGAATGGTGTGAGTTATAGTGGGTGCTCTCTGAAAGCGCATTCATAGTAGTCGTCCGAACGTAACAGTCGCACAAATCACGGTCGCATAATACGACAAGGCGCGCGGAGACCCATGAGATAAAAACCCGGACAGAACCGTAACTGCGGGATCACAGACGATACCTTTTGGAAGTTGACTGGCTCGAGTGTGGAGAGTAGATGTTTCACCCACACGGCTTTGCGACACATGCGAATTGCAGCGATCGCGAATTTCGCATGTATCGAACGTCAGACGGATCGATTCGTATTGATCTTGCGATGTTACAAGTCGCTGGCGATTGGACGCCGACCATGAATGCGCCCCCAGAGATAGATTTAAGCTTATCTAGTGAAGTATCGCGGGAATTGTTAACTTGCTGATGCCTAATCCCTAGCCTACGCTGTAGGCCCATAATAGGCGTCAGGAACTAACAAATTTTTCTTATTTTTTTTCAGCAGCATCACTCTAGCTCGCACTCGCATCAAAATTCACATCCTATTTCTGCACCGCCCAGCCTCCCACCCAATATCTCAATGGTCTTATTTCCGTAGTATTCTCCCATGACTTCTCGATTTACTCTGCACACTTTGTGCAAGAACTATTTCTTGTTTCAACTTAAATGTCTGTTTTAGGTGAAAGAAGCATACGACTGTCTTGCGGAAATCGGCCAGCAGAGCGCAGTATGATAGTCGTTTAGTCAATGCAGCTGGTCATCTTCATGAGGTAATATTTTACAACTGCACTGAATATTCCACGACTCTCAATCTAGCATTGATGGCTCTAGTTGTCACGGTGTAGTGCAGCATGATTCGGAAAGCTTTGTTCGACATTTCCCGTACTTGCAATGAATGAAAAGAGATTAGATTATTAGTTAATTTTCTAAGACATTGCTTACATCTTTATTGTTTCTATATTACTATGCCCACACTCTATACGCATGACCAAAGACTCCCTATGTAATAAATGAAATTCACTCGATTGCTAACACTTTATGTCAAATCTTACCTAATTGGTCACCTTTCAGAAACGGTGCTGCCTTCTGCTTTACTTTATCAGTCTTATCTGCCGACACTCAATTCACTTATCACTTGTACAGTTTTCACTTATCACTCGTAAATACTGCCTGCAATTTATGGAGAACGGTGTTTATTTTTTTTTTTTTGCGAAGAGGACAGCAAAAGCGCGCTTCTCGGCAGTTAAATATTCTTTTCAACTTTGAATTTTTTCCTCGAACATTCTTGTTCCGTTTTTTATCGTGCTTAAAATTTACTGCGAAGAAGCAATCAGCAGTAGCACAGACTTTTGCCTTCAAGCGTTCTGATCAGCACGGGGCGGGCCAGCAAAAAAACAGCGCAAACGAAGGTGGTCAAGAAACATATGTGGATTCATAGTCTGTCTCTTTTGAGGAAAGTTGTTACCCAGAGATGAATTTTACTTACTCGTTTGCTACATAGGATGGAAACAACTCGCTGTAATCGAGTCGCCCCGTTGTTGAATTACTTTAAAACCGTTTTCAGGCTTCTCATATGAAATTCAAGCAAGGCACCATTGTTGACCTCAACAGAGACAGGGATGAAGCATATCTCGGTCCTCGATCTCGTATTCCGATGAGTAGTCATTTCAGGTATTCAACTCCTAGTCCTGTTATGCAAAATTTATTTGTTGATCTTCTTTTGGTTTAGGGATCTCGAACAAGAATACTATAAAGAGAAGCACAGAAATAGAATGCTTGTTATTGCGGCTGGATTGGCGTTTATCCTTGTTCTAGCAAACATCGGCTACGTGAGGTGTGTTGGTTCTACTATTCCTAAAAGCTCGGAAAGCTGTTAAAATTTCTACAAAGGCAAATGTAATGAGTTGAGGAAGCTCTCGGAAATCCGAAATTACCTCAGATATCAGATATCTGCCCACTATTGGTTTTTTACAAAATACCAATAGTGGGAACATATCTGAACATAGATCACAAATGTGTGTATAACAATTTCACATACCTTTCTCTTCTAGCTTTTCAAATACTGCATTCATTCCCCTTAATTCCTTTTGCAGCTACCTGCGGCGCAATCGATTTGCTCAGTTGGCTCCGAATCACGACGCAGACAAGAGATTTTGATAAGGATCGGTTTCAGTGATGTACATTTTAGGCACGTAGTAAAGACTAGATTATAGAATGTCATGTTATGAAATTTAAAATTTCTATCATGTTATATTTATTGACCTGCAAATATTTGCCCCAATGAAATGAACGTGTAGATTTAACTGGGCGAAAAATTTGTTGACGGGAAACAAAGAAAGGAAAGCTAAAATGATCTGTGAGAAACAGTCCAAACATGCGCATATTTGTTGTGATATGCTAGTTTTGATGTTTGACCGGAATGTTATTATATAGTTCAATTTTGAATTTCCGCAATTTTGATCGCCAGAAGTTTCATTGGAAGGGGATCGTTTAATGATACGCAGCTTACTTGCGTTCTGAAACTCAGTAGCTCCTTCTATCCAAGAAATCCTTTTGAATCATTTTTCCATTTTTGATTATGAGTATCCGTAGCTTCTGTGTAAATGTTGAGCGGTTAACCTAGAGTTTCGCAGGCTCTGGACCGTAATCTCCATTTTCTTTGACCAACAAGTGATTCGATATGTGTACACGAGTCGTTGAACTCCTACCTGGTGATTAGGCATTTTTAAGTCTTCGGTTCCTCTCTAGTTATTGGTGTATTATTTTCAGCCTCATTGTTTTATTTTTTTTTTACTATTCTAAGCTGTTACGCTTTGTTTCTGCTCAATTTCCAAGATGATCACTACAGAAGTGCCTTTTATAATTTGAGATCTTCAATTATTTATAGATTGTTGTCTAGAGTGTAATGAATTTTCTTTTCTTTCTGATTGGCGACATATTCCTTAAATACCTTGGACTAGATAGCTGTATTCCTAGATCAGAACTCTAGGCATGATGTGTAACATTTTACAAAGACTATATATTCACTACTTTCACCTTGGATAACTTCCTTCCTATATGTACTTTTAGGTCAGGTTTGTGGCTATTCGCCCATACCTTTAACTCATGAGAGTTTCGAGGATTTCATTGCCTATACGCTGCTCGACAAGTAAGCACCTCATCACTATCGTAAGTTGGTATTGATAGCGTGGTAAATTTAGGGGTTCATTCCTCGAGTTCCGGCCGGGGTTGGGTCCCCATCCCCCGACGAGAGACGAATCCCAATCCTGAGGTTTGTCTTCGGCCGGGACAAATCTAAACCCGATTCTACAAGTTCAATCTTCAACTGCAGTAGGTACTGGAATAGGAGTGTCCAATCCATATGGATGAAGTCTGCTGCATTCCCGGTGTGCTAAAGCCTGTGCCAGCGCCTACGCACTAAATCCTAAATGCGCCCGTACGAGTGTCCTAAGCTTGCGTAGCTTATGGGAATTATAGTGTCGACACGTGCAACGTCGATGTTTGACGAACAAAGATTCACGTGTTGATTAGCACGAACTAATTTCAGCAAGAGCTACGATTAGTTGATACTACGAAAGCATATTCTCTTGGTGAAAAGGCAGCCCATCGGAAATTAACAGTCCATCACCCCAGCTGAGTTTGCCTTTGTTATTGGAAAATGGGATCCTTTCTTGCCTGTTGATTTGCGCATTTATGCAACTCTCATCGATGCTGCTCTCTTCAATGCTGACGCTCTCGCTGAATGGCTAGAGACATACGGCAGTTTCTTAGCTAGCCGAAGGGCGTACCGCGTCGATAGCGTTGCGGGGAGGGTCATGCTGGATCGCCGGTAGCATATCCTTGAAATTGCGTTCCAGTCCGCACCCTTAGGGGGCCCGCCTGTCTTTTCATCAGGTAGGCTTCCCCTCCGATCTTCCACCTTCGTGGAATGCTCAGAATCAAGTTTGAATTAGGGACAGGAGACTATTGAGTGTGCACTACGCAGCTCGCCTCTTTAGACTTACTTAACACATTGGCGACCGTGCGACATGACGCCATACCACACTTTTATCCGGAGCGTACTAGTTTTTGCTCCTTAGCCTGCAACGTTTGCTCGGTGTTCTGAACTATCCAAATATAAAATTCATTCTATTGGGTGCGAGAAACAATCGTTCATTATTTATTATAAAATCTTGGAAGACCTTGGTCTTGGGCCTCGGTTGTCCAGTGTTCGGCCATCTCAAGGGTCAGAGGATGATACTCGTTGTTACGGAATGCCAAGGAGTCTGTCCAACATAGAGGACGGCGGCCAAGTGGCCGTTCCTCTCTCTGCCATGTAGAACTCATTCGGAATGGTAAACATGCCTTGATGTCAGCCTGTGTCTGGCTCATGTTTGGAGCGGTCGGGTTGGTAGCGTTTATGAAGAAGGTTTGTAGGTCCTTATTTGAAATATTTGGGTTACTAGGCTTCGCACTACTTTTAGCCTCTAGGGAAGTCGAAGTTCAAGGAAGCGAGAGCCGGTATGCTGCTGATGAGCGTTATAATAGGCAGGACGCCTAGCGAATCGAAAGGAGCAGCGCTTATCTCGATCAATTTTTTCCGTCACGCAGCCGTGCCAACCCTGTACTACCTAGTGCCCTGGACCCGGATATCGTTGCACTTGTTGAAGCCGTCTGATCGCTCAACTCAACGGGTATCGCATCATTCTGTATCAAATCCCACTAATGCGGCAATTCTTTTTGATCAACTACTTTGCTGGGGATTCATTAAAATGTGAACCTCGTTTAGTGATTTAGCTTTCGTAGATGTGGAGATAGAGTCACAATATGGATTAGATGAATTTCTCACTTTGCAGAAAAGACTACTACCAAGTTCTGGGTGTGGAGCGAGATGCAACTCAACGTCAGATCAAGAACGCTTACTATACACTCTCGAAAAAGGCAAGCTCGTTTATGCTCAAATTACGGTTTTTCAGTCGTTAAGTGTGGCAGTTACTGCTTTTGTGCATCCTTGTCAGCGGTGAATAGCAGGCTATGAATTTTTATTTTAGTATCATCCTGATGTCGCTGGACGAAATGCAGGCACAGAGTCGAAGTTTATTGAAATAACGGAGGCGTACGAGTGCCTTAAGGATCCTGAAAGGAGAAGGATCTATGATGGAGATTCGGTTGGACGAGGGGGGCGATATACAGATCGATCATCTGATTTCAGGGTATCTAGAAAGCTTTTCCTCATGCTTTTTGTGAATGAAACTCAGCAATTATTTCAGCAGCACTTTGGACAGCGTCGAGAGAACCCCTTTTACAGTAAGCGCTACACGCAGCAAGAGTACGAGCGGGTAATATCATTTACCGATAATGAGTGTTATTTGTAGTGGTAGTTGAGTGAGAGTCATTGAACAGCTTTACCTTCATTGACTTATCACTTACCTATGTTGCTGCAGATATGGGAGCAATTCAAGAGGATGCAACAAGAAAGAGAAGCGTATGATGCGCAAATGAGGCGAGAAGGAGAAAAGTTGTGGGAACAGTTCGCCAGGGAACGTGCCACGCGATGGCAGCAATTCCATTCCAGGTAAGGGGAATGTTTCACCCTTCAAACTTTCCGGGAAAAATAGGCGTTCCTGTCTAGAGTGGCGGCATGAGTCGCGCGCATTGTTGCCCTTCCATCATTGTCCAAGGCTCGGCCGGCAATTGACTCACGGCAGGGTGAATAACGGTCGAGGAAATCCTCGACAGGGGGTCGTATTTGCTCCGATGAGAGTGGGAGGGGGTCGTAATCAAAAGGTTCATCAACGGACACAACGGTGCTGCTGCCACTTATTTGCTGTCATCATTAATTTCACAAGTGTTGTAGTTAGCCTAATGCAAATAATATCTTACAACTGTCTGGAATTAAAATTCAAATGGAAAGTGGTTGTTGGTTTGGTTCGTAGTGATCAGTATGGCATAGGAAGGCAACGCGTCCTGCAAAAGAATCGTAGGGAAGGTAATCGCTTGAGAATCTAGTGGAGAAACAGTATATTAGTGGCAAGTTCAACACGGAAGGATCCGCTTTTTTTCTTG
>MU883263.1:0-14639 GCA_036418205.1 Ostertagia ostertagi
TACTTTAGTCAACACTGTCATTCGGTGATGTAAAGGGCTTCTTCGACTGCCTCCATCTCAGCAGAGTCAAGTCTCCTTGAAAACAACGAATGTGTCCCACGGCGTCATCTTGCACTCTCGTGGTACTTCGAGAGCTCGTGACCGTGGGGATATGACCAATTGTGCTGAACCCTCATAAATGCCTGCTTGTTCGCTTGTCTGTGCTTCGTGGAATGTTTTGCTAATCACGTTAGGACTGCTTTAATACCTTACGCCAGCTGTCAGTGCCGTTGCTTTCCACTGTTTATGCTGGCGCTTTCTTTAAAATAGCAGTCAGAGTTACCTGTCCATTGACACACCATCATAGATAGCTGGCACTATCCACGCATTCCACGCCCGCATAGTATGCAGCAGCCGCGTACATACTTTGCGCTAAATCGTTGGATGAAAAGCAGATTTGAGAAAAAGCACAGACCATAGACGGTAGGAAGCTTGACGGCAGTTGCTCATGTAGAGGAGATTCACTCCCCTCATAATGACCTTGACATTCTTGGCACTAGGACCATTTGGCTTCAAATGGCGCCAGCTCAGCGCCACGGCTGCTTTCTCCAATCACGGTAAATTTGTGTATAAGGGTTGTTTGGTACCCTGATTGCGATACAACTTCTGGGTGCTATAGCCTTCTTAGGCGCAATTTCAGCTCTGCTGCCTCTTCTCGGTGATAAGGTGAAAAGGCCTAAACGCCTAAAACTAAGCCCCAAAGGAGTAGCGATTTTGGGATGGGAGACCCTCCTCGCTGTAAGGCAGTACATAGAGTGTTGTGATATCATAGAGAAAGCGCCCAATCCATCCCTCACTCCCCTTCCCTCCCTCTTGGCTTAGTTCAACATGCGCTCTTACAAGTTTCAATTGAACTTATATTGCGAAAAGGGATCATTTTAATTTTTAGGTTTCTTGGGAACTGCTTTTTCTCCAGTTAAAGCTGATATCAATGGTAATGTCGTCAAAGTTCGTACGCGGTTCGAAAAGGATCGGATAGGTAATTTTAGATACGCGTTTTTTGAGTCAGTACTGCCAACTGCTGTCGAATCTGTTCAGGTCAACGCTATTTACAAGATTTGATAGACAGCGATCTAAGAGACCACGGAGGCAATCTCGGAATCGCCACTGAAGGTCTTCTGTGGTTGAAGAGGTTAGTTAAAAAAAAAGGTCCTGTATTTTTTCCTTCTAGGTGGACTTATTTTCAGAGGACTCGAGTTCATGCTGGAAATGCTCACATTGATGGTGCAGGAGTACAGATCTACGCCAGATAAAAGTAAGACGGAAAATCTAGTCGGAGTCATCAATAAGGCATACGAAAAATCACTCAAACGCCATCATGGATTCATGTCAAAACAATTATTTAAGGTAAACATTTTCAGTTTGAGTGAACATTTGCTACATTTCTTTTGTTCTATTCAGCTAACAAAAATAGATATCAAATTCAAAATAGAATGCAACATAAAATACCGCACAAGAGAACGATATATTAGCAGATGCATTATGACACTAACGAGCAACAAAAAAGAGACGGCTTAGACAGGAAAAACGTTTAAAAAACAAAGTAAATTTAGAGACACACATAGACCAAAGACCAAATAATAAGAAGAATGTCCACGAACAAAATTAAAATGATTGGAATGTAATGGAACAGAAAATGACATAATATACATTCTCAAAAACTGAAAAAAAAATAAGAAGACTACAACTTACTTGACATAACCTCTGATTGCAATAACAAATATAAAAGTGGTCAAAGCGCAATAACTTGTCTCAAAGGTAATATAGCATTGAATCAAATTGGGATTGAAGGCGTGATTCCTGTGATTTCATTCTTCCCAGGTACTTGCTATCGCGATTCATAGCTATTTTGTGGCCACGATTTTTAACTAATTTGATCTCGATTCATAGGGTGCCAAAAATATTGTATTTCATTGTGCGTGCTTTATTTGTACAAATGAAGGTTTGCGCCGCACAATATCATACAGCTTCTCCGATTGTGTCTCGGTGAACGTTTTATTTTCTAGACCAGCCTTTCAAGCGTTCGATCTTCATCTGCGGAGTCATCGGACCTTGGCCTTTTCCTTGCGCAGGATTCATGTGAGTGTTGTCTTCCGTGGATTCGCTTGTAACATCTCCTAAGTGAATCTCCTCTCACATCACTGCTAGAAGTTGAAGGTTCCTGCGTGCTCACTTGACATGCCTGAATTAGAACATGACCTAAATCATTTCGAAGGCATACCAAACTAACTTGATACGCTAAATGAGAAAAATTTGGTAAAATTCCACGAAGTATTGTAACTAGAAGCTCTCACCTCCACCTTCCCTTCCCCTCACAAATAGCTATCATAAGTAATATTTTCTTCACTGATCACGCGCATTCAAGAAAACTAAGATACAGAACATACCACAATCCAAAAATGCACTTATATTCTCAGTGATTTGCAAAAAATCTCCGCACGGCCTGGATCTTATCCATATGGACATGTTCAAGTACGCCTTCTTAAACGCATCGTCCCGTCATTCTTTTCTGCGAGGACCTGGATCAAGCCGTAGCTAAATACAGCCACCATGCAATAGTCCGCATTCGAATAATAATCCACAACAGCTTGTACAGAACCAATACATAGTAAGCAACATGATTGATCAAAAGTGACTTATATTGTTCGGTTGCCACCTCAAAACGCGCAGTGGTATAATGCTAAAATTGAAAGGAAGGTCTTTCGTCGACTTTACCACGTACTATGAGCCTTGGATGAGAAATATATTCTGGGCTTTCAACTTGCGTATCTCTTTCTGATTCTCTGAACTACCAGAAAGAAAATTAGGCAAAGCCTTAAAGTTATTACGGTATTAAATCATCACCTGTGTGCACACCAGAACCAGTTGTCGTATACAAGATTTGAGGGATATTATCTCAGCACTTTGTTTACGAATGATTTTGTCTTGCTGGGCCAATTTATCCGTAACGTTTTTGCGCCACTCACAGCTGTCCACGTCTCTGGAAAGATTTAAGTAGAAATCGAAAAAACTGCATGGAATTTTTTCCTTGCTTTCCCGCAGCCCGTTCTCCGTGGAACGGGTTGCGAGAGAATTGCACGGAACGAAGCCCATCTAGGTCAAACCCGTCATGGCCGGACTGTTTTTAACTCAACCTTTAACAATTCGTAACCAGCAAACATTTGTAACGGCAGGATTCCTCACTACGTAACCCTCAGAAGTAGTTAGGGTTAGCCCGGTTGGGTGGATAGTTGCCTCTAAGGGCATGCGCGTCCAGAGTGCGCAATTAGGTGCGGTGTGAACTAAGAACTGTCTTTGAAGCATAATCCTTCACTTTGATTCTATTATTGAAAGGCCCAGGCATGAAAGCCCTCACGAACATTGGATCTACGATTTCTATCTGCAGCAGTGAACTGTGCCATGTTCTTTTAATAAAAGACATTACGATAAATCAATTTTAAAATGTAGCAGTAAAGATTGATGATAAGATAGCCGAAACTGGTATCATTTAGATATACTTCCGTTTCCTCATGAACGAGATTCTACTGGTAGGAGATGGTAATCCAGTGTGAAGCTTGCATTTTCATCTATCTCTTGCGCGCAAGCGCAACTACACGCCAATGCTAATTGTATGCTGAAGTTGCCCATTTGAGGCGGAGAGCTGCCATTGGAGTAGCCATTCAACCTATTAGCTGGAAGTCGCTGCAACAAGAACAGTATAAGATTTTGCGGAGCTGCACTGCACCGCAAAACCTTGCGCTCATTACTTCATCCTTGCTGATTTATATAGCAAGCATATTCCTCCTCATTAAAGATTCACTTCATTGCTTGCTTTCAATATGGTAAATGGAAACATTGGGGAAATCAAAACTAGAACGCCTACCTCAGTGACGATGGCGTCTGTATTGAAGGGCGAAGTAATGGATGTACGGACATGAAGTACGTCGAGGACAGGGACCCAGTTGTACTAGTGCTGAGCGAAGGTGCACATGCTCCTCGAAAATGTTCCATTGCCATGCTGAGAAGATAATGTGTTCGATACGCACAAAATTGAAAAAAGGGAATGACCTTGGGACAATGTGAATGTTAATCAGGTAAACGGTTGTGAGTTGTCGGCAGACTGTCATTTCAAGTTTATAATTTAGATTTCCTTGTGCCACTTTATCAAAGATAGAATCAATATGGTATACTAAAATTTCGGGGAAAGGAGAGAGGCATGTTTCAGTCATCATAGCAACGCTACTCAGAACAGACAGGCAAGCATAGTCAAGTAGAAGCTGTCAGAAATTGACAAAAAGTCAGTGTGAAAATGTGATGATTAAATATGAAGGTTACCGCTGCCTACAAAGAATGGCCCGAATTTAGGTAGCAACTTATAATAATATATTTTACAAACTGATAAAAAAATATAAGTATTCATCGTTTGTTTGGATTTTTTCTTAAGCCCCAGCCTGATTCGATTAACAGCAAATACCTGGACAAGTCCCTCAAATCTTTTAGAAGCTCATGGATGTCTATAGCCAGCGTTCCTCCTTTATCGTGTGACTTTCTTTTAGAATATCAATTATCCGGAAGAATTCGTCGAGGACCTGTAAGAAAGTGATCATAAGTAGACAAAGGAAGTTAACTAGGTGAAAAACAAACCTTTCCTGGTATGAAACAGGTGACCTTCATATCAATGAATTTTCTATAGGTCATGGCCATGATGGAAAATCGTGTATCCAAACCGGCGTAGGCATCATTAAGTCTTGAAAGTCGGTGAGACCTATGTAATCACTATTAAGTTGAAGCATTCAGAATATACTGATTGTGAGAACCCTTAACTCACCTCCTCATTGATTCTCTTCTGGGTAATTCTCTTTTGATTCGCAACTTCTCCCTATCTATATCAATTCCTAACTGTTGAAAACCTCTATTAAGCAAATAGGAGCATAGTGTGTTCAGTAATTTGCAAGTCTGCAAAGAAGTCATCGAATAGAAACTTGTTAGATAAAACAATGACTCCCACGAGGGAGAGAAATGCAAATGAGCTCCGATAACTAACCCTCCTTATTTTGGCAATGTCGTCATATGACAAATATTGTAAAATTGTCATCTGCAGTTCATTAGGAAGATGTATAAAGCGCTTTGGACCATCATCAGCTTCCTCGCCAGTGCTAGGTTTTATTGCATCACTATCTCTACTTGACGCGGGATGGTCGTCTTTATGATCTTGTGATTCACGAGCAAGAAGACGTGGCGTCTAAATAAGAAAAAGTCTCTTTTAAGGCAAAGTACACAGCATTGTCGGTTTATTTTCGTCACCTAAGAGTTACTCACCGCTTTTTGATGGGAAATCTTTTTGAACAAATGCATAGCTGTGGTGGGATGTACAATGGCAGGTAATGAACCTTCTGAAATTATCAGTGTTGGCAAAAATGATTCTAGAGTTAATAAGAGTGGATGTAGCATGTGAGTGCGAACGTCTTTCTGCAGCTATAGAAGTTACTTTTCAGAAATGGTCTTTCGTTTTCTACGAACACTGCTCAACGATGAGAGGGTGATTCAACAGGTAACATTTCAGAATACTCCATTAAGTAAAATATTCCTTTTTTGTATAAAATGGACGGTAGTACATGTTGGGTATGTAATACTGCCAGAGGGAATCTGATGAGCTATGAAAAAACAGCCTGTATACCTTCGTGTAACTCTGTCTACCCAAAGTTTCGATGTTGCTTTCATGGTTTTCAGAGGCCGAAAGATGCCCGAGGCTAATGACGAATATAAAAATTGAGCTCTATTTTAAAGTGGGTGAAAAAAAAAACACCGGGATGCGTAAACATTTCACTTGAGAAAATTGGACTCCACGCATTTCCGAACATAAGCGGCATCTCACATCAAATACTGAACTGTTATCAAGCGGAAATGTGCCTTCTGCTGTACTCGTACTATAAGGGATGCGTCCAAAGCTGAAGAAAAGACAAAGTTGAGCATTCCTTCCGGGTAATGTTGCATCAGGGGTGGGCACAGCATAATCCGATTTGAAAAGGTTCTTTCGAAATACAAAGTCCTCCTAATTTCCGTACTGTTTTCAAACCGAAGCTAATTGCTCGATTTGCTGGTTGCGAATTCGAATTGCTGGTTTTCTTTTTCGGGGAATTGTCAAGCAAGAACGGGAGGGGGCGAAGAGACTACGTGCAGACAACAGCTGCAGCAACGGTTAAAAACGAAAGGAACGGGAGGGGGGGGTTAGGGGGCTGATTAGCCCAGCTCGTGCGCTAAAGTGTTAGCACAGAATGGGTGAATGAAGCGTATAAAAGTGAGGAAAGATCTGATGTCATGCCGAAGTTTCAAAATCTATACTGCGAGTAATTATTGGCATCAACAAATTTTTATTTTAGCTGTCAGAGTCCCCTCCTATACGCGCACTCGCTCGAGCAATGGTACGTGGAGGAAAAACAGTCCAGGACAAGCTCGGTAACACGGAAGTTGCTTCGCGACTGGAGAAGTTTACAAAGCTCTACCAAGAAGAATTCCAGAAAGCACTGAAAAAATAGCTCGAGTGAGGTGTATGCAGTCATAGAATAATATGGGTAGTAAATAAAGAATTCTGATCAAGTGCAAATAATATTCAATTCAATGAGAAAGACATAGTGGCCGTGAGTTGCCCTTAAACGTCAACCGCAACATTGAAAGTGAAATTCAATTTATATTTATTGTATGTTTTATTATCAATCTTTCCATCGATGACCACATTCAGCATTTGCACAACGATAAAATATTGTCATCGGTTCATCAGCCGATCGCGTTTGTATTTGCATGAAATACGCACGATCATTTGAACATTTTGGACACCTCTCATTTGTCACCTGTAAAAGAAAAAATTAAGCAAATCCAAACACCAAACTAGCCTCATACCAACATTTTTGAATGACGGAAAGCATTTTCCATAAGTCAATCTAAAAATTAGGTGGATCTGAAACTGCTTGAGCAGAATCCAAATCAAAATTGAGCATCAACTAGCAAATCCTCAACAGAATCATACTCTTCCTGTGAAGGTGGAATTAGCCGACTATTCATTTCGGCCCGGAGGACTGACAACCCACGCCCACTTCGGAGCTGCTCGCTTCCTTTCTAGCGGCTTTCCAAGGTACGTTTCTTGTTCAGTTACACTTCTTAATGTTCTCGACTACGGGTAGCGCATCGTTCTACAGCATTTGTGTCGAAGGTAAAAACCCTGACGAGACTCTTTGCTTTAAAGCATTAGTCCCAGCAGGGTGGGCGTGGTCGGAAACGACTGCGATCCCCTCGGCCGATTCCGACCACGCCACATCACTCCCTTCCTAAGTGGCTTTAAAAAAAGTGGAGTTTATTTGCTTTCAGTCACACTTCCTACATTCTTGACCAGGGGCTGAACAGCTCCGAAGTGGGAATCGGCCGAGGGGATTGCAGCTTGCAACCACGCCCACCATGCTGGGACTGTTGCTTTATATAACGAATAGTTCCGCTTAGTTTACTTTTCACTATCAGCCACCATTTTTTTTATGAATTATTCGCTCCCTTCCCTTCAGTAAATCCACTAAATTTATTTCTTCGTTCGCTAAGGTGACCATCTTTTCGGAGTTTCCTCCACTTGGGCGAACTTCATATAAGAATAGATTTGCAATTTTTCCGATAAAAGCATTGCTTTCATCAGGTCATCAACTACTTTATTCTCGCGGGCGTTGAGAAGTACGGTAATCACTCATACTATCCCCTCAATATACTTAGTATCTTTGAAGTAGCATCGGTGAAGAAGAGGATGGGCACATCACTGGTGTAAATGTATAACCATTCTTGCGCAACAAGAAGAACAATGCTAAGAACTCGCCGCCTAGCGACATATCCTCTCCCTTTCCCCTCTACAAGAGATGATCATTCAGGGGAAGCTTTTCAAACGGGTTTATGCTGCTGTGGGGGCTCCACGTGACTACAACATAATGTTCATTTTACGCGTCTGACGGCCCTTTAAGATTCAATCAATAGTGAAAGAAAATTTATTCCAAGTTTTAATCCGTATTGATGGCAGAACTTTTGTACTCCAGATTGGAGCTTCCAAATTCGCTTCAAATAGCGCCAGCAGTAATACTAGGTAGTGTCCATTATCAAGACCATCAATTGGTATTGCATTCAAACTTTTACCAGAATCTTGCGGAAAAGTCGTACTCCAGAAGGCCTCAAATGGCACCAAGTGGCGTAAAATTGAGCTACCCCGAAAAAATAAAACGATGACATAATCTCGTGATCAGGACGCTCGATATTCCTTAAATTAGAAATTTCGAAGAAAATTGAGATTTTGACCTGGATCTGAAGAGCTGGTCATCGATAAGCCTGTAGCTCATAGGTTCCTCGAGCCGGTGAACAGAGAAACGAGTTTTGCTATTCTTCTCAAATAATGAGAAGTTTACTAACTACTGAGTGGACAATGGCAGACATCCAGGCTGGTAATGGACAACAGGTACGCATGTTGCAGAAGTCAGCAGCTTCTTCCCTCACCAAGATGTGGTATATTGGGTCCACAGCCCTTCCACCCGCAGGGCTTCTTCTCGAAAGCTGGAACGACTCCAAGGTCTGCGACGTGGTGGAGGATGTTCTCTATGGAACCGAACTTTGATTCCGTGAACAACAGGGCATTCCGCTTGATTTCCGCGCCGCGCACGTCTTCAAGTCGCCCGCCGGCGTGCATGACGACCTGTAGCCCATGGTCACCCCCCTTTTTCGAAGTTAGGTCAAAATCTCGATCTTCCCTGAAATTTGATTTGCGGTCCTGATCACGGATATGGCGTTCGCTTTTGACGTCGGCGCCATTTGGCCTGCGAATTATTGCACCACTTTTCCATAAAAAACCATTTACAGGAGCTGCTGATGATTTTGATTGTAAATATAGCTAGGTGTGTAATAAACAATGTGAGACCTCAATTATTATTGCGGAAGACCCCCCAGTTTTTAGACAAGAAGTTGCAAAAGCAATAACAGCAATCAAGTCATAAAGTTCGCAATAAAGAATCGAAGTCTCATATTACTTATTACACATTTGGATTAACATGAGACTTCGTGACAGAACAATTCTAAAGTAAATATAGCGTTAATTTCGAAGCTGGAGCAATTTGGCGCTGATTCGGAGGTGACAATCAAAAATGCAAAACACATCATTGGAGCGAAGTCCAACCACAAAGTCCCCTCTGCCGTGCCATCCTAGTCCGCCACCCTATTCACTTGACCATTATTTCCCTGCGACGGGTGGGATGCCGACGACACTCAAACCTCCACACTTTCTTCAGCACTACCACTGACAGACTTCAATTTTGAGCGAATTTCACGTTGTTTTCGATACCATCTTCATCAGTACCCTTCAATATGCAGGTGATCTTCTTCTACAAGTCCGAAACGTCACTCCAAGGCTGTAAAAACCACCATTCTCAACAAACATTTTTCGACCCTTTTTGACGTTTGGGGGCCGCTAAGCGAAAAAAAAAACAGTATGGTAGTCCACGTGAGAGCCCCTACAGCGTGGCTAAGGCCATTCTGAAAAAGCACTACACTCTGAAAGACCTCCCTTGTCAGCCGATGCGACTGTTACCTTAAAATCACAAATTTATGTAAGATATAGTAAGTAGTAGAAATAGTGCGTAAGAATAGGAGCAGCTCCTGGTATGAATTACCTGGGCGTTGTCCCATACTGACGGTCCTCCAAGAACTTCTTCCAGATCTTTAAGCTTGGGATAGATACGACTACTTACCTGAACGGAAGAGAATTACTCCTTCTCCCAAAGAACAACAAAAGCTACTTACCTTTTTTGTTACTGGACAAATATACGGACATGCAGGACAGGAAAATTGCATACAGGAATCACTTTCTTCAATTTGCAGCATTGATCCACAAAAGGGGCAAAAAACTAGCATATTCTATGAAAAGAAGCTCTACGGAGCTTAAACAAAATAATCTAAACAGCTAACAATTGAATAGTCATTTGAAAACCAAACGGAAGCATAAGGTTCAATGTGTGGGAAAATACGAGGAGATTCGAAAAACTCTTTATGGCGTGGAGCTTGTGTTTCGTGCGACAACAAAAGAAAATAGAATGTTTATCGACTCTACACCTGCACATATCTACTTTTATGTTACTGGAAACCGCCACCCTTCGGCTTGTAGCCAAGCTTACGAGCAACTCCATCATACACTGGTGAATTGTCACCGAACGCAACGAATCTAGTAGCGTAGAAGTCTTTTTGTGACGCAACTGAAAAAGCAAACGCTTTTTGTTGCACATTAGGTGGAAAAAAAACTTCTGCTGAAACATCATTTTTTTCCAAAAAAAAAAACTGAATTCGATCAAAGTTGTCACACTCACAATACAATAATGGGATTTGCTGATGAGCCACCCGGAACAAACACAAAAATTCTTTCAAATTGTAACCTCTTTATGAGATCCGTCACAAATTGGTCGAGTTGTAGTTTGTTTGCAGTTGCACATATAATATTCGCCACTTTTCTCGACCTTCATAAAACAGATTTTCGTCAGTTTTAGGACTACACCTGATTGTTTTCTGTTACCTGGAATCTGACGGGACGCGCTTCTGTGGCACCTTCCATTTTATGAGCGCCATCGCAAAACGGCTGAAAAAAGGAAAAAGAGCCTCAAGCTGCAACCTGAAGTTGGATATCGCCACGAAAAAGAGGGTGCTAGACAATCAACACACGTGAACTCCTCATGTTTACAAATAGTCTTACGGTAGCCTGTGTTATAGTTTGGAGAACACAAAAAACGAAGCATTTAATGCACGAACTTCTTATTTCCGTCTATTCATTGTACACTTTGCAATGTAGAAAGTTCAAGATTTACTTAAAGGATAAGTCAAGTCCAAGAAGGATACACTTAAGGCTAGTGAGAAGTAAGCGGACCCCCCCCCCCCCTCCCCCTCCAAGGGTACGGACCGACAAGCAATTCGCAGCGAAGGCTATGCCTTCGGCGATCTAGCATGGCCGTCCGCGCGCCGCGCGCCGCTATCGACACAGCACGTACACCAACTGACTAACCACTGCCCGAAGTTCTCAAATCGTTTAGCAATTTTACTGTTGAAGATCAGTACCATCAACGCGGAAATCTACGGGCGAAGGAAAAGAACCCATTTCTCGAGCCTGAAGCCGTTTCTTATGGTTTTTTCATCCCGGCACCACTGACAACTTCTACCTCAATTCTAATGGGATGCATTCTAGTCGCAAGCTCTTCTACAAGATTCTTTCTAGTATACTTAACACGAGCTGTTACATCGCACCTTGACTTGTAATTAGGCTAAGTCCACACACATGCAAAACTGGAAGCTTAGCAAATTCATGGAAAGTTTTCATTCGTATCGAGAAAAATCATGGAGTGGATATGGTTGCCAGGGGTACCCGACAAAAGGCCAGTCACGCGGCAAGAATGTATACTCGGCGGACGAGGGCTCCCCCACTTTCTTCACGATTTGGGGCGCGGCCGCGGCGAGCGCGGACGAGTTGGTAGTGCCCGCGAACTGTGCGGGTAGGTTTGAAAACACTCCATCAGCACAGTTCGCGGGCACTATCAACTCGGCCGCGCCCCAAATCGTGAAGAAAGTGGGGGAGCCCAACGAGTCGCACCGCGTACTGTGCGATGTAGGACGTAGAAATGTACATTCTATTTAACTTGACGCGAAATCACTACAGTACGCGCTGCGACTCGTCCGCTGACTCTGCCTTCTTGTCGCGCCACGGGCCTCCTGTCGGGTACCTGATTGCCAGCGCACACTACTGTGAGTTTTTGTGGAACATCCCTATTATATATCAAATGCTGTGTGTGTCACGAAACTCATAGCGCACGAACCAGCAGTCATCGGGAGCCAATTCTGAGATATGCTATAGAAGGCGGGAGGGGGTCAACAGCGTTGAGGAGCTGTCCCTTAGAAATGATGTAGAGGGTGGGAAGGAAGCAGGTATGTGAGGGGGGAGGGGGCAGAGAGACATATTGATAAGAAGTGATATGAACGAGCAGCTGGAGGACGGGAGAGTCCCCAAAGTCGATCCTTACTTCCTCATCGCGCATCTTATCTACTTATCTAAATCGGAATCTTTTCACAGCTAACCTTTCCAATCTTCAAAAGGGTTCATAAAAGCATGATATGCTGTTAGGTGTTTCTATTGCAATATCATCGCCACCAGAAGCTAATTCAACCGCTCAACCTTCCCAGCATCCGAACCATGGTAGTTGTTTACGCTAATGGCTGACAGTAAGCAGTCCAAGTAGTTGTGTTAGTTATCCAAAGCTTATTCGACCGCTAGAAAATGTTCCTTTCCGGAAATGATGGATGTTTATGAGTATTGACGAGGTAAATGATACTGCTTATCACCACACGTCAGAAACCTTCACACATCAAAACACCTCATAAACAGCATACCAGTTGCCACATTACCAAGACCGCTGTGCCAGCACTAAAGCTACTTCAAGGCGCGTCTGAGCAGATTCAAAATGGAGTATAAATGGCAATGAGCATCGAAAGAGTCGACAAAAAGTTTTATGAACTTCCTCGAAATCGATGTAAAAGCACAGAAAAAGAAAAATACCAATGAAATGCAACTCCAAGATGCAGAAAAGTCTCACCACCGTGTCTTAACTACCCGCGCTCGCACGAACCATGTCCCCAATATAACGAACTGCCAATCCGAGAGCAACCTGACGAGCTGATTATAATACGCCACGTCAGCCCAAGTCGGTGGCTCAGGGCGACCATCGCCGGGGCGCAGCGATTTCTCTCGGGGTTCCCCCCCGTACAACTCAACCTAGAAAGCCTGAACTGACGAGGACGAAAATTCAGATCCTGATTCCTCCTTCCCTGCCCGAGGCTTCCGACCCGCTTACCAGCGAAGAGGAAATGCCTACACAAAAAACGCAAGGATCGCGGCGCGACGGACTGCCCCGCGCGCACATTGCGCGCGAGTCTTACTCGCTGGTTACAGCTCCGCTATATGGCAAAATCCAACAGTATAATTGTCATTGAGTCACTAACCAAAAAAAGCAAAGCAGTTTAATAAGCAAAAATGGAAACCCGATAACTAAGTGGACCCCCAACAAATGCGCGAGAGATTCGATGTGGTCAAAAAAAACGACTTTTCCAAGTTTGACAGCAACAGCCCCTAAAAAATTCCCGCGCAAGACTTCAGCTCCACCGCTGATATATGGATGGACTGAAGTTCTCGCACGAAAACTCTCTGCGCCGCGAAACCCGAAAAAGTCCATTTCATGTCTAGGAAACTTCCTGAGGGATCCGAGCGGCGAGAGGTGAGCCCCCTTCATAAAAACCTCAATGGCGATGTCTTCAGAATTTGCCCAAGGAATCAGCTGCAGCGAGTTATGAACACATCCTCATATAGTTAGTTCGAAAACGCGTCACTGTGTTTAACGAAAACAAAACCAATCATAGTTGGTCTGGTGATTGGGCAGGAAGAAACCGTGCCGAGCGTTAGGACTCCCTATTGAGCCATATCCACCAAAAGAATATTCTTGGTCAGTATGGGTCGCAGTTACTCAACTTCTCAGAAGATGAGTTATCAAGTAGTAGTTGGATAACATGGCAAAGATTTACATGCGATTTCTCAAAGAAAGAAGCACTGTCTAAGTGAGCATTTTTACAAATTCCAATCGAAGTTCATGTCAGGTAACTGATGGCCAAGGGAAGGATGGTAGGTTGAGGTGACCGTATGGAATGAAAAAAAGCCACCAGATGCGTCTTCAGACACTAATTTCAAATCTGACGTACATATCTGCTGCGAATAGAGTCATGGAGATTTTTCGCCATACGTAGAGGAATGGCCTAACGGTATGGAAGATTTGAAGGATCACCTTCAAGTTTTGATCAAGGATTCGGAGTTTTTTTTGGCTTTCTTAGTGAAACCTTGACAGGAAGTATGTCGTCACAACTCTTTCTTCATTGCTCAACATAGGCTTGATGATTTTTCCGTCAAACTTTCTGACTTTAACCTTCAGGAAATCTAGTTTGCAAAACATATATGAGGCCTTCTCATAAATGGATATAACGTTCGTGTTCGGGAGGTAAGCTCTCATGGTAAGGGCCTTTTCAATCAAAACCGTTATCCTTACGACGGAATAAAACAGGGATCCATAGGTAGTAAAGTCGCTAGAGGCGTTGGTATCTTCGGCTTTAAACGCCAGACCGCATTTGCAATACATGGGCAAGTATGCTGTTGATGTTCAACTCCCTCTACATAAACAATTGAAAATTCCAATCTCAAATATAGCACTCACTTCTAGCGCCGCCAGTTTGACGCAGCGAATCGCTGGATTGGCGAAGTATACCGGGCTTGAATTGTTATGTAGAGCAAAAAACGGCGACAATAAATTTATTTGTAACAAGGAAGAGGGGAGAATAGCGTACGGCGGAAGGAAAGGCCGAGGCTACTTCTCATATGAAGCAAGCAAATGCTCAGAAAATTCTGATAACTAAATAGCTCAAAACTATTACTACATCTGGATTTAGCTCAAGCCAATCTAAGGAATGTTTCTGCAAGACAGTTTAAGATTTAGTGCGGCTAAATATAATAAAAATAAGGACTGAAAAGAAATGCGGGT
>MU883264.1:0-11734 GCA_036418205.1 Ostertagia ostertagi
ATCTTCACAAGAATCTTCGGAATACAGCCAGAAGAAGTAAGACACTTCTTTCTCTACGAAACACAGCTGCATCCAAAATGCCAATCCCATCCATGAGGGGAAGAAATGGCGATACCGGAACGATGGAAGTTTGTTTCAGTCCTGGTAGAGCGCTGTGTGGACCAGCCGAGCCCTTTCATTCCTTCGAGGTCAATTAGTTTCTACTAGATATACAGAGGGGCGGGAATGATGTGGTGGCAAGTGACACGCTTAGCTTACCATGCGCCCGGTCCAGGGATCGAACCCTGGCTCGTGCCATCCTCCGGGGTCGGTTAATTGGTACCAGACTTGTCTGGGAGGATAAAAACACTGACTTGTACATCGGCTGGCCCCGCAAGTCATTGTATAGGCCACATCGCATTCAAACGCCACTACGAATGTACAAATGGAAGTAGAATGCGTGCCGCATCCCAAAAAGGGATTGATCAACGGCAAATGCTTTATCCTTTATCCCTGTACAGGAGGAGAAAAAGACCTCTATACCCGCAAGTCATTCATTGTATAGGTGAAATCCCCTTCAAACTAACAGTATGACCGTGTATGGTAGTAAAATGTACGGCGCATCCCAAAAAGCAATCAACAACGAATTTTTACACTTTTACGCTTTTAGCACAAAAGAGATGTTGTACGGGGCTGTGAAGACACTACCAAGTCAATGCCCCCGCACCTTGCGTTAGCGCCCAAGTCAGAATGGAATCTACATTCAACTGGGTGAACGATTTTGGACCCGTCTGGGAACTGTAACGGCATCTGATGTGGACGTCGTCCACAACAGATGGCCTCGATAAGTGCCATAATAGTTTTCCCACGGTCAATCGCGTAGTGTGCTGAGAAAACGGCTCCGAAATCGTCTTCAATGTGTAATGGAGCCTGAGAAAGTAGTCGGAACGGTTCGTTCAACAACAAGAGAGCATCGCTAGCAATTGTACATGAGAGCATGAAATCAAAAAGAATCTGAGAAATTAATTGTTTGGAAGCAATTTTAGACTTAATGCAACCTAGAAGGCACGTTTTTCGTTGCGATTGCGCTCACGTGACGGAATATATGAAAAATTCTAAAAAATATTTTTATCATTAAAATACCCAGAAATCTCATAAATATATAATGAAATCCCTCAAAACCTGTAAATGCACTTTTTTTTGAGGAATTTCATTAAAAAGGAGCTGCCTCTAAGTGTGCCAGGTTGCCCGATTTCTCCACCAACAAAAAGTACGTAGAACATGTCTTTCCCATTGGTCACAGAAGCGGTCAAAAATCTTCACCGGAACCGTTTCCCGTGACATTTTTTCCCTAAGCGATCCCTTGAAGTATTCGTTTGTTTGTCTTTTGATCGATTTGAATCCTTGAGTTCTGAAGATTCAAGCCGTTTTAAGAAAATCTTCAGTAAAATTTTTGTAGGAGCCTCAGACTCGCTACTTGATTGGGGAGAACAATACTAGGTTGTAGGAAAATTCCTGCGACATTTTATGTCTTGTAAAGATCTCCATCCCTAGATCTAATGTACCTTAATAAAGGGATAGGTTCGAATATATGCTCCAATTTGAACAACATAAATGAAAAAAAGAAAAGCTTTAGTGCCGCAGAAATCTTCCTACAACCCTATATTATTAGGCCGATTGAAATGGAACGTGTCGAGGTGCGTACTTGAAGAGAACTGCTCTTTTCTCTCCAAATTAGGAAAAAAAAAACAGCTGCAGCACAGCACATTGATTGCTTTTGCAAATGTGTACTGAACCTGCTTTGGTTTGAGTTTGCGTTGAGCATTAGAAAAAAATCCAACAGATTCAAAACGATATGGTGTGGGTGTTAAAGTTTAACAGATGATCGCTTGAACATGAAGATTTCAAACTGAGTGTAAGATCAATGCTGGAAACGACGGCCAATAATTAGGGCGCTTCAGCGAAAAGAGCGTACAATATAAATTCCTATATGAGCTTAAAATCACTGGAATTCACTAGAAATATTTTTTCTAAGGACAACGCTTGAAACTAGCTTCAATTTCTCACTCTCGTGGAAATGACGGGACAGAAGGCTGGGTGTAGTGGTGTAACGTGACAGAGGCCAGTGCAATAATATTAGATGGATTAAAGAAGGCCTAGCAAGCCAGGCTACCGAGCTTGCGCCGAAGTAACTGTAATCAATTTTGGCTGTTGAAGCGACACGCTCAACAGGATCCGGCCCCATTACCTTATAGACACCGAAAACTAGGTTGCTTTCGGGTTAACCCACAGCACAGTCAGTTGCCGCACTGAAGGTTTGGTTTCTGTTGGAAATGAAAAAAAGTGTAGCATTCAGTATCAATAATGAATCTATTAGGTCGGTCCACAATTTTTGAGAACCTTTGGTGTTTTCGATTTATTACTTACTAATTTCCTGATCTACTTATTCGTGCTAACAAATCCACGAGCCGCAGTAGATTTGCTCAAACGATTCGGGAGTTCTGACAGTACAAACCCAACTCCCTCTGAATTCGAACTTCCTGAGTCGTTGGCGCAATACGGGAGGGCCTTTGCGCTGAAGACCGGCATCAACTAATACCAGTGTCAGTGATGGGAAGAATCGTTGACAGCTTGATGGCAACGCCTTCAACTTGAAAGCAAAGGAAGACAAAATCTATTTTTCTCTGAGGTCGTTCGAGCCCGCCTTGCTAAGAAAATTCCTAAAAAATTGGAGACTCTCGGCGGTCAGTTCTTTTAGCTCCGCCTTGTAGCACTAATCCTGCGTCAACGAACGACTATCCGCTCTCCTCTCTCAATCACCTTCTGGAGAAGAAATCTCACTTGAATCACCATAAAGTCAAAATCGACATCCAATATTTCTTCGATCAGAACTCTATGAAATTCTACAAGAGAGACACTGAATACCCACCCTCGCATTGGTTATATGTTGGTAATAATGGTGATGTATACTATGCTGAATAAGTACATCAGAGAAATAAGATAAGTAATTGAATCGAAAAACACCAAAGGTTCTCAAAAATTATGGACCGACCTAATATAACAAATCTGGCCTAAGCAGCATATGATATCAAAATGATTGCTTAGAAAGGCGAAAACCGGCTGTTCAGTCTTTTCTATACATTCAGGGTGACTGTATGAATATTCTGACGCTGTATGATGTACATGAATTCGTTTGATAACCTCTAATAGTTCCACAAAAACAGATATTATCGCCTTAACAATTTGGCACAGTTTGTTAGAACAGTTCAGAGGATATTAATGTGGTGATTTATTTATGCACTTTATTATAATTCTCTAAGGCAACCGAGCCAACTAATACATGATACAGGCCGACAAGAAGACGGGCGGGAGTGGTGTAGTGGCAAATGGCACTGCTTACAACGTGCACGGTTCGAGGATCAGATTCTGGATCGTATGTCACCCAGCCCAACCGAGTTTACATCCCTCCTTGCTCAAATACAATAACTAGACAAATTAATATTGGGTATACTAGGAAATATTGCTTAATTGATACAGGACTCGTCTGGGAGAAAAGAAACCCTAAATTGTAGTCCCATAAGTCATTTTATTGGCCAAATAATCTTCAAAATGTTAGTACAGTCATGAATGGAAGTAAAATGCAACCAGTTACCAGAGCACCATTTCATCTTTCCTCAAAACTGAATGACTTAGAAAAGAAGAGTCTTGCAATTTCTCTCCACGGAATTTGATCTGTCGTCTAAGCATCCATGAGGTGTGAGCGCCTGTTGCCACCAGACTATTTCTAGACTAGTTTCAGCCCAAAATATAACATTAAAACAAAAGACAAAACGTGGAAACGATCACCTATATGTTTCAATTTGGGTCATTTGTGAACGAGGTATTTTCATTTACTTCTATAGTAAACAACCTCTATACTATGTACAAAATGTCGCCGTGACGAAAATAACGGCCTGGGCCCATTAAGTTCTAGGACTGATTTTAAAGCATTTGGGGATGTTATGGGATTTTAAAGCATTTGGGGATGTTATGGGATGTAGGTACTAGGTGCTAGATTGCTCTAGAGAAGTCAAAGAGAAAAGCTGAAGCACTCGAAAAAACTACCAGGTAAGTTTACCAAACTGGAGGAGTAGATGATGTTACGATGTCCAGAAGTGGGTGTGGGACCAGAGCTGACCAGGCCAGTAGAGCTAACGTTCCCAGACGGGAAAGTGCCAGCATACATATAATTAACGGCGACCATAAGAATATTCAGTAAAGGACTGCTTATGTAAATCAGCGTAGTGCAGCGCGTCCCTGACCATCAGAGCCGACTGAAGTGGTTGATCCGTTCGGGCACAAAACCCTGTACCGCCCGCAACGTCCAGCTGTACATAGCTATGGAAACTCGTTCCCAAGGTTATAATTGATTTGATGGCAGAGCTACGGAAAACATAACTACAACTTTGGAGTTGCGAGAAGAATTCCTTCCAAGGACAAGGAAATTCCTCTGGAATGAACGTTTCTCCAAGAAACATAAGAGAAGAATGCTCTGGTTTACTGTAGATTGCACTCTAATTGGGGGTTGGAAGAGCAGAGAGCACAAGAACGTCTTTCGGCGCAATCGCAACAAATGGGCATTCTTTAGGACCAAGCCCAGGAGGAGGCAGATCTTCGGGATTATAAAGATGCTCACGCACACTGGAGTTTTCCTCTCAGCCTAGGCGAAGACACTATTCTTTTTTTTCATTTTTTGCCGATTCATGAGTTATCCTTTTCCAAATTTTCAAATAATTGATTCCTAACCCCAACCAAAAATAAAGAAATATACTTACCGCGTTAAATGAAGGAATGTAAGCACATTCCTCATTGATCGAAGGAACTCAAATAGAATAACGCAAATAGTAAAGTATATTCAACATAAATAAGGAGTTTTATGCGCGGTTTTAAATGGACTGCCACCACAAGCTGTCCGCATATTGCGATAGCGCCCGTCTTTGTGTAGCACCCAAGAATAGAAAGATAAGGTTACCCGGCCCTGATCAAAGCCTTCTGGGAAATACGTCACTCATTCGGATTCCATTAAAATTGATAGTGGTTTTGAACCCGATTTGTACTGGGCAACAATTTTTTCAGGATAGGATGATGAAAATCCGACAAGGGAAGTCTTTCAGGACATGGAGCGATTTTTCGAAATGGCTGCCTGCATATTGAAGGGGATCGTGAGAGGAACAGCACCCAGGACGGTTTTCTGAAACGCCGTCGCCAGGAAAACCATGTGAAGAAATTGTTCAGCGTTTGACGCCCGGTGGGATAATTCTCGCAGTATAGTTGACGTCCCTCATATGCTGTCAAATGGCGCATCGTCGAGAATAGAGATGTCAATTATCGTGTTTTGCGGCAATTTGGAGGCGCCAACATAAATTGCAAAAATTTTTCATCACGGAGGATCGAACTTTGGACCATTTCTTTCCCCGCTGTTTTGACATTCCTGGGGCGTTCAGGAAAAATGGACCATGGTTCTGTGTTCCACACTATCCCAGCCTCTTATCAGCATTTAAGAGACCATCTCTTTTGGAAAAAACCCTTCATGTCCCTGACCCAACCCCCTTGTGGTTTACAAGGTTTCTATCAGCCCACAGGGTGGAACGTAGCTGGAAAAGCGACAACGAACTTTGTTTTTATTGACTTACCTTTTGAAGAGAGATCAAGAAAGAGGAAGATGCTTATTAGTGCTGGCACCTATAGAGCTCCCATCACATCACCCACATACCACACTGAACGCGCAAGGCTGCGCGTTGACAGATGTCCTGAACTCCCCTGTGAATCTCTTCACACTCATCACATGGCCTTTGTACTATTTAAATAACTGGACAATATGTAGAAATAGTGTTGTGAGTTGAAGAATCTATCCATAATTCTAATGCAGCCATGGCAGGTGATCCACTTATCAGTTCACCACCTACTACTGGTATCAGGGGCCCTACTCCGAACAAAAAAATAGAATTTCTTATAATTAGGCATTGGACAGAGACGAAGCAAACATTTAGTCCCACATACTCCGCGTGACTAAACTCAGCGTATCTCGTGTCCCACCGTAGATTTGGCCACCGATGACCCTTCCTGTAAGGACCCTTTCCCATTCTGTTGGATATCGGATTTGTTGATAGGAGGTCGTTGACCCCGCGATGGATTACGGCTAACTCTCACCTTAGAAAACTTCGGGTCTTCGATATATAATAAGATGTACTAGGATTTTAAAATCCACAAAACCAATGAATTCTTTTTTTTAAAAAATAACTAATTAAACATAAGTATTTTCATTTATAATCGCATCAAAGCAATTGAAGGCTCAATATATTATTATACCTTCCGACCATGTTCCAAAATGTTTTCTGAATGCTCCACACAGCTAAGTGTGATGATAAGTTGCAGTCTGGGTCAAGCGCACTCGATCAACCATTTGAACGAGGATTTGGTCGAGGGTTTTATTTAGGGTTGACCAGCTTAAACATCTCATGGCGAAGCGCAAACAGAATCGTGTTTATGAAAGTTGTAGGGGTCGTGTCCGAGAAGACGGTCATTGGCAGTTTTTTGCGAGAAGCGTGAAATTAATCAAAATTTGATTTTCATTATTCACAAGTATTAACACCTCCCTCTCCTTCCACGCAGTTCATGTGAAAGTCATTTGAGACTTACCGGCAGGGGTCAAACGTTTTCGGACAACAGCGGAGACGTTGATCTATGGTTGCAGCATCCACTAATAAATTAAAAATGGGCCCAAAATAGCAGTCTCGTTCTCATAAAAACTAACGAAGCTTTTCGTTAGAGCGGCGAGAACTAGTGTATTTCGAGCTGAGCAGTTTTTTGAGCAGCTCTCTCAGCCCTGCACTCTATAAGCATCGTTTTTGGGCACTTTCAGATGAATGATAGCTTTCCTAGAAGGTGGACGAGCATTAGACGCCATCAAGGTCCGTTTGCCAGTGGAAGGAAAAGAAGCTTTGCTCCAAGCAAAAAACGGTGGACTCCAAAATCAAATAAGACCCCACATCTCTCCAAGATGGAAGACGAAGGCTTAGCAGGCAGCCACAGAGGATATTTTTGCTCGCCTGACTTCCGTCTAGAGTTGCATGCAAAACGGAAGAGAGATTATTGCTCTGCTTTCTGCCCCTCCAATATTTCCTTCGGCTTCCACAAATGCGTGTACCGCATACTAACTTTTATTTAATTTTAAATTATATGTTTTTTAAACATTTTTCACGTTAATATACTTTTCTTTGTCACGGTAATCTCGACCCATACACGTTGTGAATGAAGTCGGCATGGACCGTCACTTTTTTAGCAAATTTTTTCTTCTGTACTTAATTTCAGGAGATTTCTCAAATTCAGCCAGACACAGCGTGGGACCATTTTCATCCAAGGGCAAGTTCATACCTTACAAAGAAGGCCATATTAATAGAATGTTTCACAAGAATGCTGGGTTGTGAACAAAACTTTCGCCCCAGGCGGGACTAGAACCCGCACCTCTCGCTTTCCGGGCAAGTGCGCTACCAGTTACGCTACCGGGGCACCATTTCATCCCAACTCAGCTTTCATGGTTTGAGGGGAGTTAGCGCGAAATGGTGCCCCGGTAGCGTAACTGGTAGCGCACTTGCCCGGAAAGCGAGAGGTGCGGGTTCTAGTCCCGCCTGGGGCGAAAGTTTTGTTCACAACCCAGCATTCTTGTGAAACATTCGCAAGGCGAACTGCGGCGTTAAAACAGCAGTTAACAAACAAAACAAGTCAAAATCAAATTAAACATTCATACCACTACCAAGTACGTATATGTAGGTAGGGTAGAGGCGAGACGCGCGCGTAGAGATCGCGGACCAAATGCTGCTCAAATTAACCGAGCTCCCAATTGCTTTAAAATTTCCCAGATTTACCAGACTGCCTGCAGACTATTTACAAGGGAGCTATTTCGAGATGTGGGCGCTTTTTCAAAAAGGTTTTTTCGCATGCTATAAGGGCTCTCACGTGGGCTACAGTAGCTGTGGTTCAGCTGAGCGGCTCCATAAAGGCCAAAAAGGATCAAAAATTTACTCAGGAACGGGTGATTTTCCATTGTTGGAAAGATGTATGGAATTTATAGCGAAGAACTACCGGTACTGGTAATGAATGTGACACCTAACATTGGCACGGATCGACCGGCACTGAAGAAATTCGATAATTGCGACCTTACAAGGGAGGTCTTTCAGGGCAAGGTGCGCTTTTTCAAAACGGTTTTGTGCATATTGTAGGGACGCATGTAGGGAACGCAAAACCATGTTTCATTTTCGCTGAACGGTTATAGCAGTACCAAAAAAGAAGCATAAGGTACTGTTAAGGGTTCGATCCCGTGGCGACTAAATTTTCATTTGGGTTGCGCCTACGGTTTGGTGCCAAATCGTCCGCCTACCAGTTTGTTATCAACCCGTTTCAAAACCGTTTTGCCCTGAAGACTCTCTTGTTTAAGAAAAATTTTTGTCTCCACGGAATATTGGATCTTGGTCTATTTCTTCATCATTTTTTTGGCCTTTACGGTGCCACTCAGCAAAATGGACCACGGTTTTGTAGTACACGCATGATTTCCAACAAAATCAAGGAAACCGTTTTAAAAAAAGCGCTCCATGCCCAGCAAGATTTTCCTTATGAGTAAGAGACTTGAGACAAGAGTAAGACTCCAACGTATGAGAGGATGATACCTGTCGTAGCTGCCTGAAATAATTGGCCACATCAGCACCCAAAATACGATCACAGCTTGAAGAGGAGTGCATGGAGCATCTCGGAAAAGACAAGGTCAGAGCCGTTTAGTTGATTGGGAGGCCATAGAAATGAAAGTAGAGGAAAACACGGTCAATAAAAAAGATGAAGGTAAAAGCTAATTCCAGTTGAAATATTACGCAGTGAAAAATCGTAAGAAAGGGCGGCAGCGCTGGAAGCCAGAGGAAGAACGAGAATAACAAGGACCTCTGCTAAATCGCCAAAGTCCAGCATATACAAATCATAAATAAACAAACTTGCTGACGCCATGTGTTCCAGGATCCTTCTAAGCCGGGAAATAGTACTGTAGAAAGGTATAACAACCTCGCTCACGATGACGGTAGTTACAACGTATTTTTTGGTGCAGCTAAATGTAAATATAAAATACAGGACCCTCATGGCCTCAAGGGGGCACTCAAAACGGGGCCGATGGTAGGTGACACTAGGATTCAAGCCCAGGAGAGGGGAGAAACGCCAGGGAGAACACAAATTGCTTACATCTTTCCCTAGAATTCCGTTCCCTGAGGCTTAGCCCCAAGCACTGTAAGTGGCTTGCGCACTTGGATGTCCTCGCCTTCCAACGGCGCGAGCACCAAATAAAGAATTCGGACTTGACCAACCCCTTTACCGGATGCGCCACGCATTCTATCTCCATTCGTGGTCTTTGTGGCATCTGAATACGAGTTGGCAAATATGGTATAGGAGCCCCTCTCCTGGCCTAAATCCTATGCACAAAATGGTGGTATCTTTCTAAGAGAGTCTACTGCTAGACGTAGACCCTATGCAAACGGGGGGGGGCGGCTTGGGCGATATTCAATCCGAGGTTTGATCCACGGACCGCGCAGGTGGTAAGCTTGCATCTACACCGCTGCCGCCTCCTTAGTCTGTTTATGGATAGTACCAAAATGTCAGCAATGGATTAGGATAGTAGGTCCCAATCTAGCCGGTTGAAATTTGCTGAGCATGTGGGAGGTTTGGTCCGGGGATTGACTCCTTGGTTAGCACGTAGTAATCGGCAGCATTTGCTGCAAAATCACCTCTGCCTTAGGTTTACAGCGCAGTGCAAAGGTTTTTACATGAGTGGGCTATAAGCGGATTCACAAACGACATTTCTACGGCTTTCCGCTCTCAGGAAAAATACAAAACCGAAGGGCGCCGGAGACGCAACTTCGTATAGTACGTGACAAGCTTCATGGCGAGTTTACACTAGTACTCACATATTACAACCCCAGAGAGTAATTTTTACCTAAAAACTGCTGTTCTAAGAGCGTAGACCCTCTGGAGTTCCCGTCGTCGTGAGCCAATGGAAGAACATGGTGGGGAGTGGGCCATTTCTGAACGTTATGGTCCGGGATCAATCCGCCCTTGGGCCGACAGGACTTTTATCCCTTCAGAGTCAGTTAACCGGTTCCAGAAGGACTAAAATATAGATTTTAATAGAAAAACACACTGCGGCTCAGAGGAGGCTCGTTCCACTTTATTGATGCCTCCATTTTTACCTTCTAGGGCCATTTTTACCTTCTAGAATGGTCACATCATGCGTATCAACGCTGCAAAACGTAGCATGTAACTTTACCTACAGTATATTTCAATGGATTATACAGTGACTCATCACTGTTATTGGAATTTCCTGAAAAAGATAGTAACCCAACGGTCGTCCAGTGTGTCATCTGTTGCTCCAGCTCGTTTAGCTATCCATTCACACTTCATGTCCACTTGCCACTGGATTTTGGATCGAGCTATATGCATGGCGCATCCTAGTATATAAGCACCGTAGACTTTAACTCTTATCGTCCATAGTAGGACATGGAAAGTCACCCTCCGCTCTGGGTCTCAGCTGGCTCAAGTCCTTCGTTGTCCAAAAGTAGTCCCTACTCCATGTATCTGTTAAAAGTGTTAGCGCATTACAATTTTATAGAGATACGAAGGCACTCAAAACGCACTCAAAATAATGAAATATCGAGATGAATGAACACGTCCGGTGTGTATTAGTTGCGCAACCCTTCAACGTTTCCGATAAACTTCCAGCTGATTGACAGTGGTTAAATAGGATATTTGAGTAATTCAGCTAATTTCTCGCGCAAAAGCTGAAATTCGAGAATACAGTGCGTTTTAAAACTATGTGCACACCTCAAATTCACAAGAAAAAGGTAATTAAGAAACTCCGTGCTGATGCATAACCTTCCTCAATCAATTTCTCGTAGTCGACATGTATCAGTGCAGATTAACAGAAAATATAGCCTTGCTTTAGTGAAAAAAATTTTGAATTGAATTTTCTTCTTTGTTTCAAAAGTATGTGGGCACTTGAAGGAGATCAGATGTTGGCACTAAAATTTTCATATCGTTTCTGCGGTCCGTTTGCTGTTATTCGTCGTATCATGCCTCTAATTCGTGGCATTACTTCTTCCTGAAGACAATGAAGCTCATTATCAGGTTCGCATAACTGACTAGGTTCTAACTCCAGAAATCACAGACACTTTGGGTCTTTAATTCTCATCCATTGAGAGGTTCTTCCACACCCCTGATAACTTATACTCGCATGAAGACCCCCGTCATCCATTCACATCCTTGAGTCGTAGTCTCACAAGGAAAGGCTCTCAGGTCGCCATGGCCATTTAAGAAGGGATGTATACCGCTAGATGTGCCTTTGAACGCTGATCTCAAATCTACTACCAAATTTGCTAGAGAGATAAATTTGATGAGGAGATATTTGCTATAGATAAGAGATTAGGCTAACAGGCTATTAAAGCCTTTTAGCTGTATCCTGAAGAAGGCAAAACAGTAAGCGATCAGGGGCCGATCCTACGACGTTTTGACTGCAAATCCCGACCACTGCCGTTGCGCTGTTTTGCTTCATAACTCCATTCAGAGAATCGTTTAGCAGATTTGGAAGGTAGATTTGAGATCAGCGTTCAAAGGCACATCTAGTGGTATACATCTTCTTGAATGGCCATGGCGACCTGGGAGCCTTTCCTTGTAGTACAACAAAAGAGTA
>MU883265.1:0-10486 GCA_036418205.1 Ostertagia ostertagi
ATTGCAACCGTGACGCGCTATGCCCAACTATTTATTCAAAGACACGAACAAAACTTTCAAACAAATGTTTCTACAGATCAAGTAGGGGTCGAAAGAGGACGTAAGCCAGCAGGAGAGCAGCATTGCAAGGCGATGGCAGGAAAAAAGTGGTATGAAATCCTTGTTCACTTTCTCTCGGACTTGAATGGATCTTCTGGATGGCCGATCATGCTGTAATACAGAGGGTTCAAATATTGCATACAATATCATCCACATAAATGTTATGAAGCTGTATAACAGGGTAATTCCAGCACGGGAGAAACATTTTGACACACTGACGACAGCCTGACGCTCGGCCTTACACAGCGCGTGGGACAGTTTGACGCGCATACGCGTCATCATCTTGTCGCCTATGTTCACACATGCGCCCATCTTTCCCAAGGTTTTCCATTGATTTTAGAGAAAAACATCAACATAAGTATAAACCACATGGCTTCCTGAATGATCACTCATGCTTCAAATTCACAAAGGATTTCTAAGCTTCACAAAATTTCCGATTCAAATATCACGCTTAGTTTCCTTTCATTGCTAACAATTTTCATGAAAAATTGTTGAAAGAAGTCCCGTAAATACAAAACTGGATGGAAAAGCATGTGCTTTTATATCTATCAATCACGACTGCGATTTTAAGCAGAAGTCGAGAGCTTGTCCCATCCTGGTGAGGTTACTCAACAACAAGCACTTCATCAGATCTGTGGGAAATGGCAAAAAGCTCCATCCCAAAAACTCACAAATCGTCTGTGAAGAGCCTTTGGCGATTCTTCGTCGATTCAAGCAGTTTAATTTCGTCTTTGCTCAATTTGAAGTCGAACAACTACAAGAAGAAGCTTTAGTAAGAAAGGGTAAGCGCATTGGTAGGCCAACCAACCTGGAAGTTCTCAACTACACGCGCAGGCTTCACAGACTTCGGTATGATTGCCATGTCGCGATCCATCACGTAACGCAACAAAATCTGAACAAGAACAGGTACGGGCTTGAAAAAAGTGTAGCTGAGGCTGAAGCAGACTCTCTACGGTAGAACCCCAGCAGTCTTATTAGCAACAGGAGACGTCAATTCTTCTATGCAGCATGGAACACCGGAAATCATACTCGAAAGTCTTCCATCCCTTACACAGAAAATCGATAAACTGCCGTCCAGGATGAACTGTCTAGGGTTCCTCGATTGGGGGTTATATGTACCCTCTGTTTCGGAAAACGAGAAGAGTGTCGAGTGCAGACCACACACCACAAGTGACGACGGCCAAGAAAAAGTTTTTTTTTTTTTTTCTTGGCCGTCGTCACTTGTGGTGTGTGGTCTGCACTCGACACTGCTTCTCATTTTCCGAAATGGTGTATTATTTCTGGGTCAACTAGAAGAGCAACTTTGGAAGGCCAGTATCAGCCTTTGTGAATCGAACGATGCGTCAGCGATTTGAGAGTGATGGTAAAAGGCGAAAGCTGTTGCCATCTGTACATAAACTTGAGCTATATTTCTGGGCTAGCGAAAGCATAAGAACGAACCTGTGCTGGAGTTTTGTGGTACTTCTTGGCCAACTTTTTCACATTCGGATCGTCCAGGTCCTTTGGAGCTTCTTTCCAACCGAATTTGCTGCAATTGGATCGAATTTTGCTAACGCGCTTGGAAGCAACAGTGGAGTGAAACACAAGTGATCAAAAAAATGGAAAGAAACGTTGACAAGGCTGGAAATGAAAGCTTCTCTAGATGAAAGCGAGGCGAAGTAGACTGATTTCCGGGGATCTATGGTGCTGGGCTGGGCTCAGCTGTATCCTTGAGCCTAAACTTTTCAGCCTTTTGAAGCAACAACCCCATATGTCACCGTGTCTAATGATCTGTTCTGTGGGTAGGACAGACATAGCTGCGAGTATCCAATCGGTTGATGCGGAGCGAGAGGCGGCAATGGGTGCCAGTCTTCCAAACCGAGGCTAATGTATGCTATACGAAGTAATAGTGTATGAGTTAGGGTTACGTAGAAATCGATAGTAGGTTAAGCTTAGTCACCGTGCTGATGCTTCGATGAGCTTTCTGATTACAGAAGGCGGAGCCGCGACGGAGCGAGGACGATGGGTATTGTAGCCGCCGCCTGGACGCCGACCGTTCGCCGGACCCGACCATTGCCGCCCTCGGACCCGCACGTCTGCTGTACTCAACCTTCACGCTTTTGCTGAACCATCTGATACCAGAAGAGATCTGATATTCATGACGCATATTCCTTGCTAATAAACAGTGAGTGGATATTCGTGTCTGATGGTCTTGGTAGTATTACCACATCGTTACTATTGACGAAGATACCTCGCGCACACTCCATGATAAGCAAACGGTGTGTTACGGCATAAGGGGGCGGCTAATCCAAGACACGCGCGCGTAGGGTGCTATTCGTGAGCAAGCAAGTTCAGAAACCTCGTCATCAACCGCCCTTCCTTTTCTCAAAAGAGGAGGGAAACTTGTTAATGGCTTCATCGGCGGTTTTCTTCGGTTCTTCTTCCATTTTCTGTCAGCTCGGCATCCACAGTCTCATTATAGCCCCCGTTACGCTACCAACTTGATCGTGGGTTGTTGCTTTGAGCTCAAAATATCTGAAGCTTTTTGCTTCATCTTACCCAGCTGGGTACGTTTAGAGATACATAACAGTTGCTGCGCACTGCGATATCCTTGAAGGCTTTAATTACCACATAAAATGCCTTACAAGCTCCTAGTGTGCGGAGACTGTCAATTCAATCGTCGGAATCGTCGGTGATAAGGTCACGCGCTCACGCGCGGGAAGGCGTCGCGGCGCGGCGAATTTGGGCGGCGATTTCTGCATGGGGCCTTTGGCTAGAGTCCTGCCATAAGATGGGGTTGGAACTGATAAGACCAAAGTTCCAGACATCAGTGAGCCAACAAGAGTCACCTTAAGATCTCCGCAGTTATTTAAGCCTCACTGTACAGAGCTTGTGCCATGTAAAGGTTGTCCTTTTGAACATAATGAGACTTCTTTATTAATCAACTGCCTGAATTGTTATCAGGGAGTGGCTAAATCGGAAAAATATTACGTTCCAAGACGCAGTGGAACGGTGAGGAAGGCAATAACATCAGTATGACAGAATAAGTTTGTAAATAATGGCAAAGGACAAGGATCCTGTATTTTAAGGGGCAGGTGATCATATACCGTGTTTCACGACTGGGAAACTCATTCTATCCTAAACAACATTCCCCGAAGCCGAACCTGATTGTAGCCACGACCGGCATCGCATCGCGGGTTGCGGCGGCTGGGCGGGGACGTAGCCATCGCCACGATTGAATCGTCACGTACCCTCCTAAGTGTACACTTACTCAGGCATGAAGGCGGCTCGACCAGGCGATCCCAAAGTGGCGTAGGAAGTGATGGAAACGTTATGCTTGTTGCAGACCGCCTGCAGCTCATGTTGAGGCCAATAGAGGTGGAGCTCTACCTAGAACACGCTAATTGTTACATTAGTAAAAATGAGATAAATTTCCTGAATAAAAAACTTGGCAAAGTCATTACCTGGTTGTTATGAACTGGTACGGTACCGGATTTCATGACTCGTTCCACTTGTTCGCCATTCCAATTTGACACTCCGATCGCCCTAGTGAGTTTCTTATTGTAAACACCTTCCAAACCACGCCATATATCCTCCACTGTCACGGACTTATTCTGTTGTGTCATTTCGTGCTGAAAGTCAACTTTCAAAGAGGTTTAAAGCGATATCTCGAATTGAAGAACATCTTGAAGGTAAAAATTCTGATGAAACGGGTGGTGATGAAATAGAAAATAGGTAGTGGGAGGGTAGAGCGTCTAAGTACGTAGGTGATGTGTAATTAAAGGCAGCAATTACGAAAAATTCAAGAAAGGTTTAGTGTGACGTGGTGGTGCTCAATGGTACGCCAGCGGCGAAAAAAGCAGAAAAATCCGTCAAGAAAACGCAAAACGGGACCCCCTTTTTTGGCCGTTGGTTTTCACTCATGAACAGGTAACAGCTCAGAAAGTGGACGTATGAACGAGTTCACCGCAACGCGTTTGATGGCACCATGCCAAACACGCTTTAATCGAGATGCTCCATTGCGCCGCTGCTGGCCAACGCAGCTCGTCCAAATCACCAAGTAAACTAGTGGGCGGATCGCTTTTGGGGGCGGAGTGCTTTCGAAGTCCTGCTCAGCAACCAGCGCACCGTTGTGAAAGCGCCACACTTCGCTTCCTTGGCAGCCAAGTAACTGCTTCGTGTGGTGCATATGCTTCCCCGGTGCGCTCCGCGACAACCTACTTCTGCCCGAGTGCCTCTTCGCCATCATGGATGTTTTAAATTGGTCATTCATCATGGATTTGAATCTGATTATGAGACCAGCCGACACAGCCCAACTCCATCCACTCTCCTCCGAACGGTCGTCGAGGAGGTAAATACCCCCAAATGAATAGCACTCTCCATTTTCATCCACCACACATTTCCTTCATGAAGTTTTCACCACAATCGTCGAAGAATCTGTCAAAAAAGACAAGAACAGGTTACCTTCCCTGCTCCACCACCCCTTCAATTCCACAAATACAACGCTCTATTCGCACTTCCCGAACCTTACTCAAGCGCAAATAAATCCATTTCTCGAGATCACAAATGCGACCCCTTCGTTCGTATAGCGTGAACGGACAGTAGACCCTGCTCTAGTGACCACTCGTTGTATCGTTATAGGTCAGCATGAATGGGTTGAGATGTCAACGCGCGACGACGCGGCACCTGTAGTTCGAATTACGTCCGACTCGTCTTTGCGTGTTCTGCACCCCATACCAGGGTGTCCCCCAAGAGGCCCATCGCGCGGCGAAGGAAGAGACGCAGACGCGGCAAAGGACGAGTCGCAGCGCATACTGTAGCGGTTAGGCGTCAGGTTAAATAGAGTGTACCATACTACGTCTCATATCGCACAGCACGCGCTGACTCGTCCTTTGCCGCGTCTCGTCTCTTCCTTCGCTGCGCGACGGGCCTCTTGGGGGACACCATCTCATACCATGCCTAAATGGTAATCCGACAGCAAAACCATCCGTATGTGCAAACACTGCAGGAATGCATGTGCGCGTTGCGTATTGTATTACGGTAAGCAATCGATCCTGTTATTGCCATAAAAAATGGTCCATTCTCGGTGCTGGTCGTGGCCGCAAAGTCGCAACTGCAGTGGACGAGTTTCTGCTTGCATCACTCGGTTGAATCTCGAAGGGACACCATGTACCATGTAGGCTAGTCCCTTGAACCTTAAAGAAATTTCCACGGACCATGGACCAGTGGGCGGGACCGGAAGTTTTTGTGACGAAATGCATGGTAGGTACGGATCCACGTGTCGAACGCACGAACGTGAACAGGATTCACTTCAAACCTTCCCATGAACGTGGATCCGTACCTACCATGCATTTCGTCGCAAAACCACTTCCGGTCCCGCCCACTGGTCCATGGTCCGTGGAAGATTCCTTTAACTTCTTATCAGTGCGCCAGAGAGATTATTCTCTCGAACTTTGTCAATAATGCAATAGTGACCTTCAAAAACAGACTTGGGCTGTCATGGCTTTCGGGGAGGGGGAGGAGAGGTGGGCGTGAGAAAAGATATCTATTGAAAAATAGCACTCGAAATGGCGATGTGTGTTGCCTTAAGAGTTGGCCAGAAAGAAGGATAAGACCAGGAGAACGAATTTTGACGACACCCTTCAGGGCCAATTTACCTAAGCTTGCGTCCCAAATTACTGTAAAATGGAACCAGCTCACTTGATGTCTCATCATCTGCTTACTGTCTTATCAAAAACAGGCGACCATCGAAATCTGCCACTTTAGACGCTCGAAGTGGCTGCCCGGCGCGCGGCGACCGAGATGATGTATTGACATTTACCATTTCGAGCTGATCGCCTAAACGGACCAGCATTGCTGCGATTAACAGTAGAAACATGTCAAAATCTGTTATATTTGTTAAACTTTGAGAAAAGGTAGGTCACAAAACAGGATACGTCAAGTGCCACAACTGAGCTTTGTTGTCTAATTCAAGTCTTTGTTCTGTATTCAGATCTTTTTGATCTTTTTTTTCATGGTGATGTTCTGAATTTTTTTGCTTTGCCTGAAGCTGCTTGGAGTTAGATCTTGAAGTTTTTCAACGCTTCCTCTCGTCTGCATCGAGACGAACATTTGGAGAAACATGCTGTCTTCTTTTTAAGCGAGCCCTTGATTTCAAATTTTATGGCGTTTGTTTCATTGCACTTCTTCTTCGCTTGCCAACTACAAATACATATTACCAGAGAGACTCTAAAACTGCCTTTTCTTGACGTCCTCTGTCACCGTCGACAATTTTTTTCTCCAAATGTGTAGATTACTGAAGGAAGCACGGACTGTTCACCACTTCCCCCTCTTCGAGACTTTGATTCGAATTCTTTTCGAATGAGTGCGAAAACTCGTACGAACTCAGAGTGATCCTCCAGAAATTAGGAATGGAACTTTGAAGGTGTAAATAAACTGAATTACTTTGAATTCCACCAATTGGAGACTCAAGCTCCAGAGAGTTTGAAAGATGCTAAACACTTACATTGAAGCAGGTTGGCATATGAGACAAGTAAAGATCAACATAGTCCATTTTAAGTTTACGCAGAGATTCGCGAATTGCTCCTTCAGGTGTCGTCCGGGTGTTCGTGTGTAATCCACACCTAAACGGTCCCTAAGAATAACATTATAACGACAGCGTGGTACCACAGTGTATCACATTTTGCAAGCCACATGGGGAGAAATGGTGCCCTATGGAACCCGAACTGATGTTATCAGGATTTTCCATTTACATATAAGGGGAGCTCTTGCAGGTTTTTTGAATTTTTTCTTTAAATTGATCAACCACGAACGTCATGGTCCAAAAAACATCTAGGCTCGTCTTACGGGTCAAGTTCTCTAGATTTTTATACTTTGTAGCAGCCGCAGAATAGCTCCCGTTCCATGCGACCAAAATGTTGAAAACATCAACTGTCTGTTGCGATTTGAAGGCACATTCCACGACTGGATAAAGGTGGGCTTTTGCGCTCGAAAAACTGTGTCGAAAGCCAGAAGCGCATCGAGTGCAGACCACACACCACAAGTGACGACGGCCTCCAAGTAAATCTGGTTAGAGTGATTCATAGTGATAGCTGATAGTTGGTAAATGATAGTTGTAATTAGTGACAACTGATAGAATACAACTGCAACAGGCTAATCATTTCATTGGCAGAAAACATTTACATTTTGTGGAGGCCGTCGTCACTTGTGGTGTGTGGTCTGCACTCGACGCTCTTCTGGTTTTCTGAAACAGAGGGTGGGTACTTGTGGAAATCGATCTTTCAATAGTGAAAAAGAACAAAAAACAACTGCTTAGACCCCTTTGAGCGGTTGTGATATGGGCCTGGCATTCGCCCCGCCCATGCGCGAATCTCATTGGTCATCCTTACGCTTCATACGGTGAAACACGGTGAAGCACAGTGATTGTACGGGTCCAAACAATGGGAATTCCGTGGGGGTGAAGCGCAGATATAATCTGCATTAAGAAGAATTTTCAAATTCTCAGAAGTTTTGTTCTGCTTTCCTTCATCACGGGTGAACCTATCGCAAAAACTACTTTATTGCAGGCGATATCACATAAGTTTAAGGTAAGTTGCGGAAGTTGCGGAATGTGTCTTTAAGGCTATAACAGTGCATAATGAGATTCACTGAAAAAGGTTCGGACAAATCGTAGTGTTATGTAAGGTTCTTAAGCCTTTACCTTTGTGGTGATGAACAGATCCTCCCGCTTGATTTTGCCTGCATCGATCATCTCCTTTATTACTTCACCAATGGCTTCCTCATTTTCATAAACTGCAGCTGTGTCGATCAGACGATAACCGTTCTCGATAGCGGTTTTCACGGCAGCCTTTACCTCGCCCGGAGAGGACTAAAATTGCCAGATGTAACGAAAGGAGGGCTCGTAATTTTGGCGCATCCTCAACGTATGTCTTTTTAGTGATTGCCCACCTCTCATTTGGGGCGGTGTCAGTTATTGCGAATTCAGCGGTTCGTTAGTAGCAAACGCTAGTCCGTGGAGTCGCTACTAGCAAATCACTAGATTCTCAAAGCCTGACGCCGGCCTTATGTCGGAGGGTCGGTACAGTTAGTCAGAGTGCGATGTGGGGCCTGTCGGTGTAGATGTCGTCGTACTATAGCGTTTTCGCTGCAGACTTCTCGCAAAGGACTGCGATGACTTCGGTGGCCATAGTGGGGAATCCCCTAGTGGAAGTGTTATGTAGAAGATGTCGTGATGTCGCGTGCTGGAAGAACGGACTATAACCAGTCTCACGAGCGTGGAAACGTCATGACTGACAAAGAAAATTTACAACAGACTTCCCGCCCAACATTAAACGACAAGGGAGGCGAGATTGACTGGACTGACGGTACCCTCCACACTAAACGAGGCGCGGTGTTACTTGCGGCGTTCCTTACGCCGTGGATCTCCTGGCACTACGCCAGTATGGCAAGGAGGCGACTACGAAACCACACAAGATAGTGAAAAGCTGACTAGGCCAAGCAAACGAGTTGAATGATAGTTTATGCAACCCCAGGTACCATTCTTTTTGTAGTGCTAGCTTTTACAGTTCGTGATGCAAACCGGTCCTTTCGTAGCTGTAGAATACCTTATCGTCAGAGCGATGCACAGGATCCTACAGAGCTCTGGCAACCATTACTTGGTAGCAGTATTGTAGGGAAGGAAGTCACGCTGATAAGAAGGATCAATACCAAGCCATTGTATGGACAGATCACACATCCGAGTGATTATGCTTCTAACTAAAGCAGGATGCATGGCGTATACCAAATTTTATTTCAATTCCTGACCCACATCAGCCATCTTATAATGCGAATCGATCACTCACCTGCCAAGTACCTAATCCAACTTGTGGCATCTTCACTCCATTAGAAAGAGTGATTGTTGGTCCACCGATTATACTTGCCTGGAAATGAGTTGGTAGAATTTTGTGACCGTCGAAGATGTTGTAGCACTGTCGTAGCTATTAGAGCAGTGTTTTTTATAGAACACTGTTTATAAAGCGTCATACAACAGTGCGCCTTGAAGGAAGCGATTACAATAGAGGAAACACGTCGGGCAAGCATATGCACCACCCAAGCAGTTACATGGCTCTCGAAGGAGTGGGGTGTGACGCTTCTACAACGCTGGTTTCGAGCAGGACTTCGAAAGCACTTCGCCCTAGAAAGTCCACTAGTTTAGGTTGTGATATGGAAGACTGCGCGTTGCCAACAGCGGCACAACTGGCAACTCGATTGGGAGTGTTTGCATGGTGTCCACCAAACGCGTTGCGATGAACTCGTTCATACGTCCGCTTTCTGAGCTGTTACCTGTTCATGAGTGAAAACCAACGGCCAAAAAAGGGGTCCCGTTTTTGCGTTTTCTTGACGGATTTCTCTGCTTTTTTCGCCACTGGCGTACCATTGAGCACCACCACGTCAGCTCTAAACCCCTCAATAACCTGTCGTAATAGCTGCCTTGGAGCAACAACCCAGGATCAAGTTGGTTTAGTAAGAACCCACGACAATGAAGTCGGGAGTGCGGAGTTGTCAGGGAGCAACAAAAGAACCGCCTGGGACGCTTCTGATGGGTACCTGCTCTTTCCCCCTTGGGATAGTGAAGACGTCTTCGGACGAGATATCTGGATAGCTGGCTCCATGCGAACCCAGACCCGATCGCATTTAAATTGGTCGCTACCCCGTAATCCACGTTACTTGCAAGGGAGTGAGCGCAAGAATCTCGTCCATTTGCTCACATTTGCTCATTCGGCGAGGCTGTCGCGCATTTACCATTCACTTATCACTTGATCAACTAGTCATCGTCAATCATTCATCAGTCGTTTATCTATATGTAAAGACTCACGAGGCATCTTTGTGAATGTTTGAAAAGCTTGAATGCATGTCTAGGAAGTGTAGCAGTTCCAAGCATTATTGAATTTCGGAGCCTCAATCACAAAACGGCCGGTTTTCCTGAAGTGAAGCAGTCATTTACAAAACCCAATATTCCCGACATGATCCTTAACCCATTCGTGACAATGGCAGCCACCGGTGGCTGCCAAAGATCTCACTCGGGACAATGGTATCCACCGGTGGCTGCCGTGTTTCAAATGGAATTTGGAAAGTTTTCTTTCCTGAAAAGAATCTTCATACCCTCATTCATCTACGCCAGCCCTGGGCAGGGGAAATCTCCATCCACTCAAATTTTATTGAAGAAAAATCTCCTGACTCTCCTGCTATTGCGCAATCCGGCGCGGTCGCGAATGGGTTAACGACCATTGGCTGTTAAGTCACTCGACAGACAAGGGCGGTTCAAAATTGGTAAAAACAGAAAATCAAAAACAAAAAAAAACTGCGTTTGATAACTCTTGAAGCTGGGAATACTATGCCCTGTTCAGTTCGCGTTCACTTCCTTTCGCGA
>MU883266.1:0-15211 GCA_036418205.1 Ostertagia ostertagi
GCCGCAATGGTTCATTATTTTGATCCATATGCCTCTCATTCCCGTACTTACCTTGGAGGTTTTCCCCTTAAAACACACGCCTTTCTTTAGCCAGCGGTATTGTCAACATCGGTATTGTTTCCTTGGCGTTTTGTAGAACGCCCAAGAATGGCACCACTTTAGTTGATCCGATTAGACACATATTGGTTTGTGAACCTTTGATGTGCTTGACAATTCGAACCAGGCCGAGCGCACGTATTTAAAAAAAGCAATTGAAAGGCAATATTGAGAAATATTTTGGCTTCAATAGCTGCCGCTTTTTTGGGGCTCCAGTTTTTGGTTTTTGAGAAGCAATTCATTTTATTTGATGTCGGTCTTGGTGGACTTTCATTTCAATCATTTCCACTTTTTGAGGCTTCCAAGCACGATCAATATAATGTGAAAATTGAGCAGGTGGTGTTGTGCGCTGTGACAAAAGGCTCTAAGACCAACTGATAAGCCAGAAATGGTCGGTCATGACGTAAGCAAACCAGCCCTTTTGGCGCTTCGGCTGGGACCGTATGCTGAATGTTGGGGAGGGGATGGAGTCCCCGACGGTGGACGGACCACTTCAACTCGGTCCTTAGAACCGCCACAATTTGGTGCTTACCTCAGAACTAAGCCTTAAAGAGAGGACGGGTCCGTCCCCTCTCCAAGGCTTAGTCCTGGGGTGAGCAAACCAGCCCTTCTGGCGGAGCTGCTGGACCAGCTGCACCACTTGCGTCAGTACTCTCCTATCGTACCAACCGAGTTGAAGTAAACCGTCGACCGTTGGGGACCCCATCCCCTCCCCAACATTCAGCATACGGTCCCAGCCGAAACGCCAAAAGGGCTGGTTTGCTTACCTCGTCGGTCATCGCTGCATGAGCTCTAAACTAATAACTTGCGGTTCGTTGACGGACAGCAAAAAAAGGGGTATGTAAACATTTCTTTCCTGGAACCACTCATTCTTGATTTCACATAATAAGGATAAAGGATAAAGCATTTGCCGTTGATCAATCCCTTTTTGGGATGCGGCACGCATTCTACTTCCATTTGTACATTCGCAGTGGCGTTTGAATGCGATGTGGCCTATACAATGACTTGAATGCGACCTATGTACATGAACTTGGGGCCAGCCAATGTACAAGTCAGTGTTTTTATCCTCCCAGACAAGTCTGGTACCAATTGAGCCGACCCCGGAGGGATGGAAGGCTTGGGTTGGCCCGAAGGACGCACGACCCAGGAATTGATCCCGGACCGCGCGCGTGGTAAGAGCTTACACCATTTCCGCCCTTGACATCGCATATAAGGTGTATTTTGAATTTCATCTCCTTCTCTTATTTGAATTCATAATTAAATAAAAGTCAATTTATTCTAGTGGGGCTAATGTTATTTGATAAATGTAATCACTGTTATATTGTGTGTTAGCTTTTTGTGCCTGTCGAGGTTTTTCGGTGGAACTTTTATTAAAGTGGCCTAACGTTTCGACTTTATCGTCGTCTGCGGAGGCCCTGGCTCCACCGTTTTGTGCGGAGAAATCCGCTACCACACTTTTAGCAAGAGTCGACTAGTAATCACTGTATTTGTATTTGTATTACAACTTCAGCTGCCAAACTCTGTTCTTCAATTGCTCAGACGGTAGCACTTGTGAGGGTGAGTTGTGACGGATATCACATGCCTGATCTGGAGGCTAGCCTCAAACGGATTTGTTCTATGCTGAACAAACTTGGGCTAAACATGATGAATTAGTACCAGCTTCATCTTGAAGGACGCAAACACTGACTCTCATCTCAGTTCTACCATAGCTTGCTCCTGCAGGTTGTTGTATTCAAATTAACTTTTCTATTGGAATCAATTCACCTAATTTCAAATGCCACCACGATTCTGAATAGGACTGCAGTATTTGGCAAATCACCAAAAAAATTGAATGCCAAATATTTTTTCACCCGCTTATTTGCTCTGCAATTCAGCTTGCCTTTTTTCAAAAATCATTGCCTCACGTTTACTTTGAAATCATGCACTAATAGCGCTTCATTTTTAATGCAGCTATGAGGAAAAAGTAATGCCACCTAGTTGGTTTTCCTTTTATATCCTTTTTGTGTTTTCTATATTTTTGACTGTGTAGGCAATCTCGCCTTAAAGTAGCACAGTTTTGAATGGAAATATAATTTGTGACGAATTCTAAGACAGCTTTTGATCGAGCTTTATCATTTGTTATGCTGTTATGAAATCTTCTCTGCTGGAAACTGTGTCTATGGTGGCACGGCAGCCTGATGCGCAACCAGGTCCGCAGCGGTTGGATGGATAACATTTTTAGACCCCATGTCCTTGAAGGGGGGTACTAAAAACAGGGTTTTCAAAAACCACTGGTAGGTGACACTAGGACTAAGCCCAATAGAGAGGAAGAACGCTAGAGAGAACAAAAATTGTTGACTACTGATTGCAATTGCTGAAAAATTGCTTTCCCATGATCCCTCCTCCTCCCTAAAGCATAGTCCCAGGTACTGTGAGTGGCTCACTCATTTGATTGTTTTCCTCCCCCCTCTGAAACGCCCCAATACTTGATACTGCGTTCATTATTCCGAGTATTCTTATTCAGACGACTAAAAAGACGTATTCTGCTATCCGAGCGTTCACTTACGCATTGGCGATACAGCCAATTAGCCACGCTGCAATTTCGCTGAGTATAAACGCTATCTGAGTGTATTGTATTCGTTTGATTCATCTAGTGCTGAACTGAATCTTTGAATGTTGGATCTTACATTTCCATCTTGGCTCCCTCTTGAAATGCCATAGATTGAACGCATTGGCTAAGGCCTTGCGCTAGTAACGATAATAATTTGCAGAATATGCTTACTTAATATAATATATGTACATGAATACGTCATTTTTCCGTGATAGATGGATATTTTGGTCGTTCTCCAGCTTCTACGTTCTGTGTAAGCTTGACATATTTGATTTAGTTTTTGTTAGCATTGAAAACGCTCTTTGAAGTCTTCTATGTAGCATTGAAAACGCTCTTTGAAGTCTTCTATGTCAATTTATTCAGCAGCCTGACCTTTTGACGTAATTGCCTTGTTCATGAACGCCTCCGTCAAAAAATCAGCTCCTTCATCAATGGATTTCGATCAGTACCGAATATGTGACAATTTCCTCATCGTGAAAGCCTCTTTCAAACACTGGCAAGAATTAGGCAGTCCCACCTCAAAATCTTTGACTAGCAAAGCCGTTGAAGTTCGAAGTGTTCGTATGGAAATTTAGATCTCTATTTTTTTGAATTTTTTTTTGTCAATTCTACGGTGAAGTTGACGTCATCTGACTCAGACTGTAACTTTCTTGGCTTTTTGATTGAGTACTCGAACTAGCTCTTCTGGTTCACTCAAGTACTCGGCAGTTTGGATCTCATTAGATTGCCTCTATTTTGCGAAAAGCTAACTGTTTGCGCGCCTTTCACATTACTTTCTAAAGATTTCTTGTTTAGAAACAAGACCTGACGACAAAAAATGACCGAATTAAAAAAATAAACAGCAAAAAAAGCAAGTTAGACAAGACGGACACTATTATATCACCCACTTCGCCAAGCGAACTTCCTTTTCGGAAGACATGTCTAGGAGACTTTCTCCCAGTTTGAGCGGGATAGAGAGGTGTGTAGGTAGAAGGTGGTGATGGACTTTGGAAATTTGTGGGTACCCTTTCCATGTATCTGATTAAAGGAGGATTCACGATTAGAATGAAGGTCGAAGAAAGGGAAACTGACCTAGTTGAGGGACCCACGGACCTCCTGAGGGTGCGAACTGACGCGCAATTCGCATGGAAAAATTTGACCTCGGCGACCTATCATGCCTCAAAGCTGGCGGGTCCGGCGATCTCCGCCCACCGATCATCTGATCACTCGCCGTAGTTCAATACGTGGCGAGTGATTAGATAGCTGAGAGAGCGTAGTGTTGAAGAGGGCACAGCGATGAGAGTCGCATCAATGCTCGAATCAACGGGCAAGGAAGGGGTACCATTTCTCGGGTTCTGGGCCGTTTCTCATGGTTCTTCCTTCTTTCGTGTACCACTCACCATCCCTAGGTTAATTTGAAATGGGTTGCTTTTTCATCGTGAATTCGTCCTTTAAACAATTTGCATGGTATTTTTCTGGATCAAATAATGAGTTCGTTGCAAGAGACACCTACAGAGTTTGCCGAGTGTCTCTCGCTCTGGCCTTGTCGAAAAACGTGATGGAAGAACATGGCACAACCCTAACACATTCAGCGATGGCCGCCCCTATGGGCTGCCATTAGCATGTGGTCCTGGTACGATGGCAGCCTATATGGGCTGTCAGCTCATAACCGCTTGCCAGGCTTAGAAAGCACAAATATTGGTAAAACTTCGTATAAAGGATAAAGGATTTTGCCGTTGATCAATCCCTTTTGGGATGCGGCACGCATTCTACTTCCATTTGTACATTCGTAGTGGCATTTGAATGCGATGTGGCCTATACAATGACTTGCGGGGGCCAGCCGATGTACAAGTCAGTGTTTTTATCCTCCCAGACAAGTCTGGTACCAATTAACCGACCCCGGAGGGATGGAAGGCTTGGTTGGCCCGGGCGACAAGCCCAGGATTGATCCCCGGACCACTTCCGCCCCCCCTTACCCTGGCGAGTTATACGAGGTAAATCGTAATCGAGTGAGAAATGCTTTTAAATCCTTCACGGGGAAAGCGAATAAATGCTCTCTTTTCGTAACCACTATTCGTCGTTCTGATCGAAATACTACTATTATATGTTTAGATAATCTTTACACATTGAACATTGCTGAAATCATTTTGTGGCATTCATGTTTTTGTTCATTTACAGTACAAAATCTGAGGTGATGTGGTGAGGCGGCGGCGCCCACAAAATCGCGTCCGTCCCACGCGACCGAAAAGTGGAAAAGGGGCGTCGTCGTGAATGTGTTAACAGGAATGCTACTAAATATCGAACATTTCTTCAGCAGAGGTCTCAATAAAAAAATGACAAGTTTTAAATCTCGCCTTCCTTCTCCAAAATCATCATTTCGCACTACCCCCATCCTAAGCCCTAATTGCAGGATCGTCATTTCTTCTCCTACATGCTGAATCAGGCCCAAAACCACGGGTACCCGAAAGGAGGCCCGTTGCGCGGCAAGAAGGCAAAGTCAGTGGACGAGTCGCGCGCGTACTGTAGGGATTTTGCGTCATCTTAAACAGAATGTACCATAGTACGTTCTACATCGCTCATCACGCGCTGCAACAGAGTCAACCCTGCGTTGCGCAGTTCGCAACGGCACGTTGAGAGATCCTCAACGCACGCTGTATGGGCGGAGACGCAGACGGCTCGAGCATGCGAGTGTGAATGTTCGCGCGAGAGAACGTGTCTAATCGGGCGAAACTGCGCAACGTGGCCGTTGAGAACTGCGCAACGCAGGGTTGACTCTGGCTGCAACTCGCCCGTCGTCGCTACCTTCTTGCCACGCGACGGCACTCCTGTTAGGTACTCAAAACCATCGACTTTTGGTGGAGGACACCTGGAGCGTTAGGGGTTTCAAAGGCTTCTAGTAATGTTGCTATCGACGCCAGCATCAGAGATTCTGTTTCCAGCGATAGGAAATCAATAGTGGTGGAAAGTTTCCTTTTGAGAGTACTAACATTCCAAAAAGAAAACCGTCCAGTACTTATCCAATATCTTCTGTCCGACATTTCCCATCCGTGATGGAATTTCCAAGCGGCAACAAAGTGTTCCATGAATTGTTGGGATTCTTTGCGTCACTCATCGAAGACTCTCATGGGAATATCCGTAGTCACGAGAACTGTTCTATGTCTTCGTCGTTTCCTACGTCATTACCGCGGCTTTTCAGCTCTCTCAAACGCCTCCTTTGGGCATATTTCTTTGCGGCGTTCTTTCTATGAATAAGAGCTCTTCCTTGACAAGCGCCACGTTTTGGAGCCGAGTCTGTGAATTGGTGGTCTAGGATCACCGGCATTACCATTGACACACATATGGAGGCCTTTTTTTGCGGATCTGATCTTTGATCAGCTATGTAGCCGTTCCATCGTTTTTGTTCCATGCATGGCGCGACATGACAAGAATGGTTATTTTTGAGAACCGTAGGCTTTGTTCTTATCAGAGAATCGCCGCTGTTGGGAGAGTCGAGTCGGAAGAAGGCCTCACTAAGTTCGGCGATAAGCAAAATCTTCGTTGGCCAATAAAAACGTTATAGTGATAAAACATTGGTTGATAAGGCGACGCCATTGGGTCGCGAACGACACTGCTGGATTGATTTCATGTGTGTTTGGATTTAATCTGTTCAAATAATCTTTTTCCTCTGCCCTCTCCAATTGATTCGATATCAGGTTTGGGGCAGTACAAAAGCGCCGACGAATACCAATGAGCTGCATGATTGGAGGCTTTTCCTACTGAAAAACCAGCTGGTACGCAGCAAAAATCTACTATATCACTGGAGATCTAGAATGAAATAACGGAATGCATATATGCGCTGTTTTCTTCGTTATAAGCTTGCCCTCCTGCCTTTGTGCAATTTCTCGATGGGTCGTCATTCTTTTCCGAACCTCTTGGAATTAAGTGATCTGCGATCCTGATCCCAAAATATAATCTACCCATGGCTCCCCATGGGTAGATTATATTTTGATCAAAGATAACAAGTTCTCAATGTCTGAACAGTTTCTGCTGACAATCTTGCTTTTGGCTAGTGCCAGTGTAAGGCATTGAACACCTCATAAAGTTCATTGTCGCAGTTGTGCCATTCATACTCGTGTCATGTTATTTCATACTCGTTTCATGTTATTTTATATGATATAGCATAAGATATCGATTACTTGTGATACGCGCACAAGTGTTATGTGGGATGGGACGGGGACATTGTTGATGGGTGATAAAAGTGGTTACAACTGATAAGGGGCGTCAGAACGCAAAAGTCGTCGATTCCGTTACCCAGCTCGCGTTGACACCAGAGCAACCATACTTACAAGTGTTATGTGGGGTGGGACGGGGACATTGTTGGTGGGTGATAGAAAGTGGTTACAACACTTGTCAGGCATTGAACACCTCATGAAGTTTGTTGTCGCAGTTGTGCCATTCATACTCGTTTCATGTTATTTCATATGATATAGCATAAGATATCGATTACTTGTGATACGCGCACAGATTCCTGTGCCCTTTATGATAGGCAGGTTTTAGTGCCCTTATTGCAACGATTTACAAATGTGCCAAATGATGCGCCAAATGTCAAGAAACTTTGCCAACGAATACCCGCCCTTCCCCAATTGGGTTACCGCTACCCGCCTTTGTTTCAAACTCAAGATTGAAACTTCCGATCTCATCTCTCTTCAAAAAACCTGCTAAGAATTTTGCCAAAGTACCGGCACTTCCTAAAGAAAATTCAAGCGTTAATTGAAGGCAAATTTGATTAACAGTCATCACATTCACCAGTGCCGCTGAGTTACAAGTAGGGAAATCGATTACCACTCTTGAAAAGCTCAGTTTCAACCAGAAATCCCGAACCATGCCTTTAAGGCAGGTGTGATTTTATGTTGTAAAGAATCAATTTTTCTAACAAATGCGGGGTGCACAAAACAATTAACATTGATTTGTTTTGCTTGTTAACTGCTGTTTTTGGCCGCAGTTCGCCTTGCGAATGTTTCACAAGAATGCTGGGTTGTGAACAAAACTTTCGCCCCAGGCGGGACTAGAACCCGCACCTCTCGCTTTCCGGGCAAGTGCGCTACCAGTTACGCTACCGGAAATTTGCTGAGGGCTGGGATGGAGAATCGCTGCTCCGGTTAGTCCGCAACTTGTAGCGCACCTTGCTCGGGTAAGCAAGAGAGTGTGGCTCCGAGTCTGTCTGAGGGGAGAAATTTTGACCAGATTTTCTTAGTTACATTGCTTTTGGGTGTACGCATAAAGGTATTAAAGGACGAATTCACGCTGGAGAAAGGCAACCCTATTTCAAATTAAGTTAGCGATGGTGAGTGGTACACTAAAGAAGGAAAAAACCATGCGAAACGGCCCAGAACCTGAGAAATGGGACCACTTCCTTGCCCGTTGATTTGAGCATTGATGCGACTATCATCGCTGTGCCCTCTTCAACGCTACGCTCTCTCACCTATCTAATCACTCACCACGTATAGACCTGCGGCGAGTGATCAGATGATCGGTGGGCGTGCACTGACCAGCCGCGGCGGGATTAAACCTTAATAGGTCAACGAGGTCAACTCCTCCTGTGCAAATTGTGCTTCAGTTCGCACACTTAGGAGCTCCGCGGGTCCCTCAACCAGGTGAATTCTTCCTAATTCGATTTTCCCTCTGATCGTGAATTCGTCCTTTAAAACAAATTTTGTTTTATTCTTTAGTATTTTGAAACTGTTTTGCATGACATTTTCGTATAGCTCTCATATCTAAACGCCGTGTCATTTCTGATTTTCGGACTTTTCTCGTCGGGAATACCAATTTCACTGCCACATGTTTTGTCTGAATCGTCATTTTCTAGGCCTGAAATTCCGCATGCGGTCATGACAATGATACGGTACCTGCGACGTAGAGGATTTGGCATCGCATGGAAAGCGTTTCTCGGCTGTTCAGTAGTGTTCTTCACTTTCCAGATGCAACACACTTTCCCGGCAGTTCACATAAGATCGACAGGTGTAATGATAGCTTTATGTGTTATCCTACTTTCTTGAAAGAGATTTTAGTTGCTTTGTTTTTGTTTTGATGGACATTGTGAAAGTAGGGATCGCATTTCGGCTAAAAGATATGGTGGAACAGAATAATAACTGGAGGTTAATGAGATTCATCAAGATTATCAATGAATCTTCCTCGGTAGAGAGTCGCCTCAATTACACGGAAAACGATTACCTTAAAAGGAAGGGTACGCCCAGGATGCCAACGAATACGCCGCAAAGAAAACACAGAAAAAAAGAGCAGAGTCAGCGGACGAGTTGCGCGTGTACTGTAGGGATTTCGCGTCAAGTTAAGTAGAATGTTCCATTGTACGTCCTACATCGCACTTCACGCGTTGCGACTCGTCCGCGACTCTGCCTTCTTGCCGCGCGACGGGCCTTCTGGGGATACCTTTAAAGGAATCTTCCACGGAAAGAGTGATCATTTTGTCTTGTGTGTAGGATTAGTATTATCGAAACTAACGCTTATGTTCCGTTCTTTTTGCTATGCTCATGAGGCTAGGGGCCTAAGGGGTATCGTTTTTCTGTGGTAATGGAGGCGGAGCTTTTTCCGCGGAAGATTCCTTTAATCGAATCAAGATATCCAGAAGTATTTCACCGAGCGATGCATCGCTTGTCATAGTAAGAAGAGAAGCTTTGAGGCAGGACCTTTGTATTGCTGGGGAGTATCGCTTGCGGTTGTTGCGTCTCACTATCGGCATATGTTATGGTTTTGTTTCACTTACCACTGCTGAGCGTACATCAGAAAGAGAAAATAGCAATTCATGTAATAGGCCTGAATGTAAACGAATAAACGAACCCATAGTCGTGTTACATGAATTCAAAACTGCAATGCTAGAACACCGAAAAAATTCCGTTAACGGAAAGGTACTTAGCGGCAGTGTTCACTGCACCATGACAAGGCACAGACGGGAAACCTCAAGGAATACGAATTTAGTATTCAGATGAAAACTTGCTTGTTGCACCGCTACGCCGTCGGAACCAGTTAGGGGAAACCAAGGAAATGACTATTTGCTATTACCCCTTTATTTTATGCTGAACCATATATTTGTTATCAATTAATTTTGCGCATCCCTTCGACATGGCGTGAAGCAAGGTCCTCTCTCCACGCTCTCTTCGCGCACTGACTGGGGGGGAGGTGAAGGTCTACTCGCTGGCCAGTCTAGGCTAAATTACGTACAACAAATGACATAGTTAAAGTATGTTTATGTTTCCAGTACTTTTGTACAGTGGTTTTGGGGGGGCCATCTTCGGATCGGAGGATATGAAGGTCGTCCTCCAGTGGACAGGCGACAGATTACCACATCTTACTGGCGAGTATCAGTAGCGGGTTGCGTAAGCGAACAAATGAATAAAGTGGTGAGTTAATCGGGCGTCTATCAGGCCCTTTTTGGGACTGGCGCAGCGTCACTACCTCAAGGCTCCATTCAAGTTCGTAGCGATACTTGCACACGATTTGGGTGAATGGCTTGCGATTCCAGCCAGTCTGCGGGACAGTGCCTCTGTCTTTTCACTCGGAATCGTCCCAATTTACCACTTCGACCTTGTGAATGTGCACTACCTTTGCCCATGGCTGTCTCAGTGAACTTTGCGGTGATAAGGATGACACGCCTGGATTACTCCGTCGTTGAAATATCTGTAATAGATAAGGGAAAGCGTGTGCCGTAGCTAAGGTAATCTAGAGACAAAGATACTGTAAATAGGGTTGCCATTGGGAGTGTAACATTTTATGTATTGGGAGATGTGGCTGAAAAAAAATAAGGGAAAAGGCGTGAAACCCGCAAAGCGTAACCTCTGTATTTCCCCGTTGGTTCCTGTGTGACGAAAATCTACGCTGAGGTCACCTTCTGAGCGTGTTGTGCTTCAACCATCAGTTAGAACAACTAGAATCTAACGACCAGGAATTACGGTTGCTCGCGCGTAGCGGGCAGGAGATCGAAGGGCATTTGGAAAACGGATAAACTTTCTCAAATAACCGTGAGTGGAAATTGCCTCGCCGAAGGGACACGGCTCAAACTCAGCAAACCGGTCACCTTCTGTGCTGGTAGAATAGGCTCTTCCCTCATCTTCAAGATCATTTTTGGGCGTGCCGTCTAGCCTTCAATCGCGCATTCCATAATTATACAGTAGTGGCCAGAAATTTATGAACAAACGGTTTTTTCATGATTTCTCTTTTGAAAGTCACTGGAACGTCTCCAAATTTGCAACAATTATTAACTACGTGTTTTATGATCCACACAGAGAAATTTCAACCTTCAGCTCAAATTTGGGTTTAGAAAATTTTAGATTTTTCGAAATTAATGAAGGCAGGTGAAAGATCACTTGATCCGTTTATTTGATTTAAATAATGTATAACCCAACAGAACAGTCAAGTAAACAGTCACTAACATTAAGCAAGTCTAGCACATTGCCCAGAACTCTCTAAAGTATTGGATACATAAACTGGATTTGAATGCGGGGTCAACTAATGAACTCACTCTCTAGTGGGGTCTCTCTCTGTAGTCCCGTCTTTTCGTGGCTCTTTCATTGACATACGAATTTGTAGGTCCTCCCCTAGTGGTTCTGTAATGTTTGGCTCAAGAGTCTGGCCTGGCTGGTCTTTTAAAAGCACCCCATGCTGTCGAAACCACTCCTGCATGTGAGAGGCCCGATGCTTTGAGTCGCTGCTCTGCTGACAGACAAAGCCAGGTCGTGTGGCAGCCATGTCTACGGATACATAACATCTTCTAGAATCTAAGTCTATACTACGTATTCCTTAGTTCTCAAAGTCTAAGAAGAGCGCTCGCTGTGAAGTGGGTGGGAGTAGAATGTGATTGACTAAGCCTGAAACGAAGGTTGATACAGGTTTCTAAGGTCATCTGGAATGACAAAAACATATTACTGATGCATGACAGCAAGGATACTAGTAATGTACGGCACCACGAGAGGGAACGTTTTGATCCAAAGAATCAGCTGCCAATTGTGAAACTTGGCGGAGGCTTGATAAGGTTGCCTTGGAAAAAAGTGGGACCACGCTACACGACTGAGGTAGCGATGAAGGCAGACGTTTGCTGTCATGTTTTGGAAGGTGTCATGTATCCGTAGACATGGCTGCCACACGACCTGGCTTTGTCTGTCAGCAGAGCAGCGACTCAAAGCATCGGGCCTCTCACATGCAGGAGTGGTTTCGACAGCATGGGGTGCTTTTAAAAGACCAGCCAGGCCAGACTCTTGAGCCAAACATTACAGAACCACTAGGGGAGGACCTACAAATTCGTATGTCAATGAAAGAGCCACGAAAAGACGGGACTACAGAGAGAGACCCCACTAGAGAGTGAGTTCATTAGTTGACCCCGCATTCAAATCCAGTTTATGTATCCAATACTTTAGAGAGTTCTGGGCAATGTGCTAGACTTGCTTAATGTTAGTGACTGTTTACTTGACTGTTCTGTTGGGTTATACATTATTTAAATCAAATAAACGGATCAAGTGATCTTTCACCTGCCTTCATTAATTTCGAAAAATCTAAAATTTTCTAAACCCAAATTTGAGCTGAAGGTTGAAATTTTCTGTGTGGATCATAAAACACGTAGTTAATAATTGTTGCAAATTTGGAGACGTTCCAGTGACTTTCAAAAGAGAAATCATGAAAAAACCGTTTGTTCATAAATTTCTGGCCACTACTGTATTTCACAACGTGAGATGTCTCCTTTGAAGAAATGTCCATGAAGTTGAAAATTATACAAACTTCCACTTACAAGAGACTGTACGCTTGATTAGAGTTCAAAAGCTACGGATAATGTCGAAAATTGAAGTCCCTTTTTGGGAGTAACTAAATTTTAATTTGAGAAGGACTCAACGGCAAGACCGAAGATCGAGGAGAGGGAAACTTACCCAGTAGAAAGACAGGCTTAACCATTAAGGGGAGGGAGACACGCAATTAACAGCGAAGGATATGTCCCTAGCATCTAGCTATCATCCCGCCCCGCTGTCACCCTTCGCTCTAGCGGTAGGAGAGGAAAGGTCACCGGCGGCATTGCGATGGGTACAATTCTCGCGCTCGGAAAATAGGAAATTTTTATGAATATGGGAAAATCAAATGTGTAAATCTCAGGAGCGCGCATTTAACTCGAAATTGATTACCATATGTCCTTTCTCCGTCACTACTTCTTCTCACTGTACAGTTGTGGACAGGAATAACAGTAAAGGGCTGGGTAAAATAGGTGTGGACGAGCGTTCACTAAAGAAGCTAGAGGTGGGAAGTGGTCTGGAAAAGAAGAATGAAGCAAGAAAATTGAAAATTGAAATTGAATTGAAAAAGAAAGAAAATTATGCCCTGATTGAGGATCGTCTCTATTTCAGCCGCATTCCACCTCGGCATAGAAGTGATGGACGAGTTTCGCGAGCTGAGCTCCAGTTGCTCCAGTGCCAATGACATTGAATCGCAATGGGACCGCTGCCGCAACTGCGCCCGCGCTTTTCAAGCAGCGCCACGTGGCAACCGACAGCGGAAGGCGGCTTGGACGAAGGTGTGGATTGCGGGTCGGACGAGCTCCAGCGCCTTTGTCGCGCACTTTCAAGCCGCAAAAGGGGCGCGACATCAACGCTTGTCCGCCTGCCTACTACGCTCGGTATGGAACAGGTGAGCGTGCCTAATCCGGGAGCGTGTCCTTTAAGGAGGAGCATGATAGTGTGCAAAACGTAATGTATTGAAGAATTTCCACCAAACTTCGCTCGTTGGCTTATTACCGCCGCAGTGTGACGTCAAAGTGACGCCGTAAGCACGCGCTCGCGTCTGAACTATTTCGCGGAGCCCCGCCTAGCAGACTGTGCAGCGTTGATGAGGTTAGCACCGTAAATCAATGGGAAACGGGGTCCTATTTCTATGGTTCTGATTGTTTTCCTTGGCTGTTTCCTTATCCCTTCATCACCGACCAGCTCTACTCTAGTTTAGTTTAGTTCTCTTAGCTCTCTTAGTTTAGCTCTACTTTAGTTTCAGTCGAGTATCTGCGTCGAGGAAATGTCGATGGGAAATGTGAGCTGTCAAGGACCATTTCATTACGCTATTGCAGGGGCTTCTTTCAAAACCTTAAAACCCTCGAAATGGTTATAGACTCCATCATCTCGGTGGGTAATCAAAAACTGGTCAAGGCTGTGTCGACTGATCTCGCTTTAGTATTCGCCATATTCGTAACTGGGGGTCATTTTGAGACGGGGGTCATTTTAACACGTTGACGACAACGCGAGTTTTGGCTTTTTTGGCCACGTGGGACCGGGGCGATTTTGCGGGCGCGGCCGCCTCAGGTCGTTCAAGCAGATTTTGAGTGATAAATACAAATAATGATCAATACAAAACCAGATCAGTAAATTGTAATGAGCAAGGGGTACAGTAGTGGAATTTCGATCGAAAGACATGGAATAACAATGAAAAAGCGAAATTTTCAGAACTAGCTGCAATGGACCTCAAAAGCAATTTTACGTTGATTATTTCAATCAAAACACACATATTGTCATCCCTAAGGTTCCTATCTACTTCTACTACTATTTAAATCTTCACATTCATAAAAGAAAAAGTAAACGAAAAATTTATTGAACTCAAGATCTCGATCTGGTTCAGAGATCCTCTAAATTCCTAGGTTCTAGGCTAAGTTCCATGGTTTGGATCTGGTCTTTTTACGCACTATCTTGATGTTCGACGGCATGTCTGCCGACGTACTAAACAACAAACAATAAACAATTATTAATAAACAATAAATTGAAGCATACGTGATCATTCTATGGGTCACTATGTTTGTAGCTAAGTAAAGGTCTCTTCCATGGAATAAATACAAGTATTTTCTAAAAGAACCAGTTTAGCGCCGCACGCTACCGCGCGCATGAAACGGAAGGTCCGGATGAGACAGGACAGCCGATAAAGCGTTAGATTCACCGCTAAACATTGAGTTGCTTCGTAAAATGCGTTAGCTGACCGCTCCATAGGCTGCTCATCTTTGCAGAAGCTCACCGTTTGATACGCGCAGTGGAGTGCGGAGCTAAAGTGGTGTCTGTAAACAACCACCATGCATCGAATGCCAGTGTAATTTAGCGGTCGGATTGTGTGTGATGTTGAAATAAAAACATCCAGCACTCGTTATCGTATTTTCCGAACTTACACCATACATTTTTAGGAACTCTGGGGAGCATAGCGGTTTAGTGGTATTTCGGGCTGATGATAACAACGCAAATGAAAGAATATTGAAATGAAATGCTTTATCTAAAGTCTGGTTTTGAGTGACCTCTATAGCGCATATCGTTATTATCGGCCCTTATCAGCCGTTATCGCTTTCTTTCCCCCCACCATATATGTTCCCGTCCCACCCTCTACATCACTTCTTGGAACCAACGCCTCACTGATGCTGGGACGCGCGCTATGGATATCGTGAATTTGCGTTTTGGCGCCTCTTATCGGATCTTATCAGTCGTTATCACTTTGGTCCCCCACCAAATATGTTCCCGTCCCACCCCCTACAACATACTCAAAATACAGCGCTCC
>MU883267.1:0-17273 GCA_036418205.1 Ostertagia ostertagi
TTGAAACCCGCCAAACTCGTAAATGAACGGTTATTCGCTCAATTTCTTTTTTTCGTGTAAAAATCAAAGGCTCGAACTTGAACCAGGTCAACTTCCCTCTGGCCGAGGCTTATGTGGGCGATTGTGTTTCTTGATTTCGAGGGAGGGGGTCTACTGATGTAACAACATAAACGAGTTCGATTTCTTGAAGAAATGGGGAGAGAGAATTTGCTAATAAGGTGGAAAAATTTTGCCAACATCAAAGAAATTACTCAAAAGTTAGATCCTCTCCCCCTTATTGACAGGCTTGAGGTTAGATGGGGAAAGGTGGTAGGGATGACGAGATGGAAGCTACCACAAGCAGGGTCAACCCTACGACGGTGTTTTTCGAGGGAAAAATAAGTTGTGAAGAAGGGGTCGTATGAAATCTGTTATGAAGGAGGGGGGTCGTAAAAACTTTGCAAAAAATCCCAACGATAGGACCGACCCCGATCACAAGAATGCTGAGTGTGGGCAAAACTTTCGCCCAGCCGGGATTCGCACCCGGAACTCTTGCTTTCCGAGCAGTTGTGCTACCAGTTCCAATAGAAATTGGAAGTGTGTCAAGTAGACCAGGTTTAACAAGGTTAAACGTCACTAACAGGATGAGGATGAGGAAGGGACAGATCATATATTTGAAATTTTGACCCAAGGTAAAGCTCGCCCAGAGAACACAAATCAATACCAAGCTGACGAGGTTCAATGGTTTTTTTTTCATGAAAACGACCTTTTTCACTATACATTACGTCTCGGGTCTATTGCCCTTCAAACAATACCGGTAGTGCGCTATTAGAAAAACTTGGACTACCCGCCCCTTGCCCTAGACTATCGTAAAGTTGAATTGACGTGTTTTCAAAGCGATCATGCGCCTTCTAAGTTGGTCGCGTTTGGTAGGTCTCCACTATAATTTCATCAAAAACCATCCTAATTAAAGGTAGCCCAATTTCAGATGAGTACTGTCACGTACTATAGCATATTGGGCACATTTTTTTGCACAGCTATTCTCCTTGGGACCACGTTCCTGATAGTGGTCGACATTCTCGAGGAGATTGGTGAACTTCGTGCACAAGTCGAGGAGGATATCAATGAATTCAAGGTTAGCACTTGCCGAATTTCCCAAACTCAAGTACGTGTTGTGTAACAAGGTACCAGTATTTAGCCTAGGTAGCTCCCTTTCCAGGAAAGACGTGAAATTCCTGGGCCATATCTGTTTCAAACTTCATACCACAAGATCCTTAAGGACTTCTACCCTATTAATCTCGTCGTGCTAAGCTCTCACAATTCCTCAAATATTCCTGTTGAAATCGTGCGATAAGAAATCCACAATCATAATTTAATCGAAATTAGTCCATGACTAAGGATTTGGCTAAAAAATTGTCGTCTTTGAATGTTTTTGCCTAAGCTAGGCGAAAACGTCTGGCCCGCGCCCGCTCAGGGCGCGTACTCCATACAACTCAGTTTGCGCGACGCCCTCAGCGCAGGCTATCAGGCCCCTACTAAAAACCTACGGAAGGTGTTGTTTCATGTTGCACGAGTCAAAGCTACCCCCGGGTGAAAATTCCTAATACCACAGTCATAGACAAATTTCGATAAAAATCGGACTGTTTTCGAGGAGTGGTGGGGGACAGTGAAGGGTAAGTAGTGTCTCCGTTTCTATTAATTTTGTCAGAAAAGTCTTTGCGCATTTGGCAACTTTTTTAGAACTGTTTTTCTCCGTTGGTGCAGCCAACAACTGTTGAAGACATACACCACCATAATCGTCGAAACATTGCTCTTCAGCAGGCAACTTCAGATTGCCGGCCGTTCAGAAATCCCGAGTCTTTGGAGCGAAAAGCTCGAAGAGGTTGACTCCGAGTAGGTCCGGATCATCGAACTGCCCCTATTTCAGTACCTTCGATGGCAAAAGAGGCGTATGGTAGCCTGTCTCTACCAGGTTTGCAGTACACATTAAGTGGGTCAGATCATCTTTTATAACGAGCTTGGAGACCTTTCCTGGGATCTTGCTTATAATTCCGTGAAGCGAGTGTTGCCGACATAGAGTAAAGTTTCTCAGGTTTTCCGAGGCACCATGCCGCGGAAACCGAATCTGCTGGTCAACATTATTGTTCACCAATAGCTAGTGGACTTCGTTGGCAGCAGCTCTCCGTGAGCGAAACATTTGCAGCCTCATGAGCTTTCAATGTTGCCTCCCAAGTTGCAGTACTCGAATCGGCGTTGCAATCACTTTGTTCTACGCATCCGAGCCAGTCGTGCTTTCGCGTGCGGTTCACCTGAGGATCCCACTTCTTGACACCACCAACAAAGTTGGCGGATCAAGCGATAGACGGGCGGCAAATCAAAATGTCCTTGCAAAATTTAATGGTCTCAATAGCCTGTGGTCAGTCAGATCACAAAATATCCTTTCGCCATAATTTCACTTCTTTTAGAGGCGATATTGAGGAACGGCCATTGTGGTCTGGTAGCACTGAAAGAGCTCCGCCAATTACCGTGCATTGCACTAAGCACTCTCTCCAATCGAATTCAGAATACACTCGTCAATGAGGGATGGCAGGCTGACCAGATTTGTGGTTTTTTCTAAGTATCTGGCGAAATCGGCAACCAAATAATCACCATATTGTGAAAAGATAATCGCGTCCATCATAGACACGTGGAAACACCTACTAGAACTCCGTCCCTGCTTCGCTTCAATCGACGCATTTTGTGGGCTTATAAAGGCAGGAGCAGTCGAGCATACCTTTCAGTGAAAGGCGATTTTTGAGCTTCAAACGCTGCAAAATGCTACGACAGAAATGCTGTGGAGAGAGCATTTAACCAATTACATGCGTTCAAAAGTGAATCCCAAAATATTTTGCAAGTTGAACAAGAAAATGCGCAAAAACTTTTCCGACAACCTAATTTATAATATTAATACCGGGTTGGTTCCGTGAAAAATGTTGGCAACAATTCAGTGCCGAATCGCCGAAAGTTTCCAGTTCGGACGAGAGTCGATTTAAATTCCCAATTACCATGAATTCCTTTCATCACAGCCTCTTCAAACTTTTCACGCTGTACACCAGATAACGGATGGTGCGGCGAAACAATAGTGAATCAGAGGGGTGGCGACTTCAATAAGAATTGAAGCCCCAGCGAGCGTGATGATGTCCCTTCAGAAAATTCGCCGGAAGAGCGGTTCACATCTATGTAACGATCATTCTCCTTCTCTGGGTTAAGAACGAAAGATTGACTTTCCCCGTCTATTCTAGGTGTTCTCTACAAAGTGTACTCTTACTGAGAGGTCGTCCTGTACTATATTATAACACCGTAAAATAAATAAAAATAAAACTACAACACAATAAAAAGTACCGGTACCGACAGTTTCAGCATAGGTCCGCACACTTTTACATGGAAACCTTCTGATAGCAGCATTCTATAAATTTTGATTATGTACTATTTTCATGTGTCTATTTTCATATTCAACGAGTGGTGTAATGGCATGTAGGTTGCTTGACACGCGCCCAGTGCGGGGATCAAATCCTGGATTGTACGCCGTCCAGGGCAACGAAGCCTGCGTCAATTGGTACCAGACTTGTTTGTGGTATCAAAACACTGATTTGTACATCGGCTAGCCCCGTAATTCATTGTTTATACCAAAATGCATTCAAAGCGTCACCACGATTATGAATGGAAGTAGAATGCATGGTGCGTTCTAAAAAAGGATTGATCAACTCGACATGTTCATTTTACCTCCTAACATATTCAACCACAAGCTTGCAATAGATTTCGCCGCGCATGGTGACCTACTTTTGACGCAGCGACCTCAAGGAAGAATCTCAAGAACATCCCCTTTGAAATGAATCGTATGGCATAGCTTTACTTCGCCAAATACTGGGGACATTTGTGTAACTAAAGGGAGAGAATTGCATGGACTTCTGATCTTTGCAATGAACCAAGCTTGAGAGCACGGTTCGCGATTAGAACCTTCGAGAAATTCTCTCCCCCAGGTAGAGGTAGCTTGAGCCTTAATTAAGGGAGGTGATGCTGTCGCGACTTGTATGTGCGCGACAAGGGAGCTAATTCCTTCTTGCTTCACCGCTGCAACCGCTGCCACAGTGGTCATTCGCCACATGTAACCTCCCCTTCAAAAAGCGAGAAAGTGTCGGGTGCAGACCAAACACCACAACTGACGACGGCCTCCAAGTAAATCTGGTTAGAAGTTGTTCATAGTGATAGCTGATTTCTGGTAAATGATAGTTGTAATTAGTGACAATCGATAGAATACAACTGCAACAGGCTAATCATTTCATTGGCAGAAAACATTACAGTAGTGGCCAGAAATTTATGAACAAACGGTTTTTTCATGATTTCTCTTTTGAAAGTCACTGGAACGTCTCCAAATTTGCAACAATTATTAACTACGTGTTTTATGATCCACACAGAAAATTTCAACCTTCAGCTCAAATTTGGGTTTAGAAAATTTTAGATTTTTCGAAATTAATGAAGGCAGGTGAAAGATCACTTGATCCGTTTATTTGATTTAAATAATGTATAACCCAACAGAACAGTCAAGTAAACAGTCACTAACATTAAGCAAGTCTAGCACATTGCCCAGAACTCTCTAAAGTATTGGATACATAAACTGGATTTGAATGCGGGGTCAACTAATGAACTCACTCTCTAGTGGGGTCTCTCTCTGTAGTCCCGTTTTCGTGGCTCTTTCATTGACATACGAATTTGTAGGTCCTCCCCTAGTGGTTCTGTAATGTTTGGCTCAAGAGTCTGGCCTGGCTGGTCTTTTAAAAGCACCCCATGCTGTCGAAACCACTCCTGCATGTGAGAGGCCCGATGCTTTGAGTCGCTGCTCTGCTGACAGACAAAGCCAGGTCGTGTGGCAGCCATGTCTACGGATACATAACATCTTCTAGAATCTAAGTCTATACTACGTATTCCTTAGTTCTCAAAGTCTAAGAAGAGCGCTCGCTGTGAAGTGGGTGGGAGTAGAATGTGATTGACTAAGCCTGAAACGAAGGTTGATACAGGTTTCTAAGGTCATCTGGAATGACAAAAACATATTACTGATGCATGACAGCAAGGATACTAGTAATGTACGGCACCACGAGAGGGAACGTTTTGATCCAAAGAATCAGCTGCCAATTGTGAAACTTGGGAGGCTTGATAAGGTTGCCTTGGAAAAAAGTGGGACCACGCTACACGACTGAGGTAGCGATGAAGGCAGACGTTTGCTGTCATGTTTTGGAAGGTGTCATGTATCCGTAGGCTTGGCTGCCACCCGACCTGACTTTGTCCTGTCGGCAGAGCAGCGACTCAAAGCATCGGGCCTCTCACATGCAGGAGTGGTTTCGACAGCATGGGGTGCTTTTAAAAGACCAGCCAGGCCAGACTCTTGAGCCAAACATTACAGAACCACTAGGGAGGACCTACAAATTCGTATGTCAATGAAAGAGCCACGAAAAGACGGGACTACAGAGAGAGACCCCACTAGAGAGTGAGTTCATTAGTTGACCCCGCATTCAAATCCAGTTTATGTATCCAATACTTTAGAGAGTTCTGGGCAATGTGCTAGACTTGCTTAATGTTAGTGACTGTTTACTTGACTGTTCTGTTGGGTTATACATTATTTAAATCAAATAAACGGATCAAGTGATCTTTCACCTGCCTTCATTAATTTCGAAAAATCTAAAATTTTCTAAACCCAAATTTGAGCTGAAGGTTGAAAATTTTCTGTGTGGATCATAAAACACGTAGTTAATAATTGTTGCAAATTTGGAGACGTTCCAGTGACTTTCAAAAGAGAAATCATGAAAAAACCGTTTGTTCATAAAATTCTGGCCACTACTGTCATTTTGTGAGTCGTCGATTCCTAAAAATACGGCGCCACCGACACTTTCTTGCTTTTGAACGCTTCTCTCCTCGCAAAGCTGGGTTTCCCCATCGTACCACGAGCGAAGTCACAAAAAATTCCAGTGTTTCTATAGTGCTTTTTGCTTGTTTTCCCACTAACATTCTTCTTCGCACTCACTGCCTGGCTTTTGAACAAAAAACTCATCAATCTGATCGCAACCCGTGCCTTTAAGCCACGAAAAGGCCCGACAAAAGCAACACAACGGCACACCAACTTATTCAATCTAATGTGGTACAAGGCGGAAGTGGTGTAGTGGCAAGTGGCACGCTTACCACGCGAGCGGTCCGGGGATCAAATCCTGGGTCGTGAGTCGCCCGGGCCAACCAAGCCTTCCATCCCTCCGGGTCGGTTAATTGGTACCAGACTTGTCTGGGAGGATAAAAACACTGACTTGAACATCGGCTGGCCCCCGCAAGTCATTGTATAGGCCACATCGCATTCAAACGCCACTACGAATGTACAAATGGAAGTAGAATGCGTGCCGCATCCCAAAAAGGGATTGATCAACGGCAAATGCTTTATCCTTTTTTATTAATTTGGTACAGCAAGAAATTCATACCGCCAAGACAGCCATTAGTCAATTTCTAAAATCATTACAGACCTACGCAGACGATGCATGGGTGGTAATGATAACCGCAAGCCGAGCCTCGTCAGTCGAGCGGCATAGCGCCTTTTACGACTATGTGATTCGCAAAAAACGAGGTGCATCTTATGTAGATGGAGCAGAAGGAGCCGGTGGATTCCTGGGCGAATTCCCTGATCCTGTGTGCCAATGCGCTGCCAAAGCGGCTTCATGTCCTGCGGGACCACCTGGTAAGAGCTATCTAGTTACATTAACATTACAAGTCAAAACTCAGCCTAATTTACTCAGGACCTCCTGGATATGCGGGAATACCGGGAGAAGATGGTATACCTGGAGAACCTGGACAACCTGGCAATCCTGGTCAAGCCACACTCGGAATTCATGAAGCCGGATGTATTCAGTGCCCAGCCGGATCTCCTGGGCCACAAGGACCAGATGGAGAACCTGGACCAGCTGGCGTCCCGGGACTTCCTGGAGAAGATGGGCTGGAAAGCTTAGGCGGTAGGTGAAACTCATAGCGGAATTTTCAACCTAAACATTTTCTAAAAAATACAAATTCTAGGACCAGCAGGGCCTCCTGGTCGACCAGGGCCACGTGGTACCAATGGGAAACGCGGCAATCCAGGGCAAGATGGAGAGCCCGGCGCACCAGGTAAGGAATAATTTAGTTTCAGAGTTTTTTGACAGTTGAATGGGAAAAAAATACTTTCACTTTCAGGAACTCGATCAACCAGCTATCCGGGACCAGAAGGCGATCCAGGGCCACAAGGACCACCTGGTCCAAATGGTGAGGATGGCGATAGTGATGGAAATGGAGCACCTGGACCAGCAGGACCACCCGGACGACCTGGCAGACCTGGCACGGCAGGAAGACCAGGAGCTCCAGGTCAAGCAGGCTCTAATGGAGGACCTGGATCAGACGCTACGTACTGTCCATGTCCAGCGAGAAGTGAAGGTCGATTCTGGACAGAAGACGATGAACCCGAAAGTGTTGCCAAAAGACGACGTGGTCGTGTACAAAAGTCATAATATTTATAATTTTACCTTTGAATTCTCCTATCATTTTTTCATATACAAATCTGTTCGGCTTGGGATTAAATGAACACGTCAGTAGTCTCTATTCACTTGTTTTTCCGGCTTCGGCTATCTCATATAACCACACTATAGATATTTGAATCTTGGCTCCGCCCTCCTGCTGCATAAAACGCCCACCACAAACTTTCAACCTCTCTCAACCTTGTCACTTTCTATTCGCGTTTTCCCGCCTTCTAGAACGTCCTAGAACAGAACTGTGGATCTCTCAGTGAGCACCAAGCTAAGCCTCGCCTATCCCAGAAGAAGTTCCAATCAGGGTCAACCGTGCGTTCGCACTATTCGAACGAGGGGGTCGCATTTGTGGTTGATTTTGGGAAGGGGGGTCGCATTCAGGGGTTGAGTGGGATTAGTAATTGGTTGGGTGAATGGCGAGGCGATTTAGATTGGTTTTTGAGGGATTTGGTGGGTGTAATTGGCGCGCATAGGATAGGCGGGAGGAGAGCAAATTTGCGGTTTCATGCACTTATGACCCCCCCTCGGCGCCTTTTTGGAGGAAAAGGTGGGCGGAGTAGGGTCTGTGTCGGCTTGGTCCTGCAGAATGAAATATACTATAGTACAAGCGTCATTCCTGGCGAGGAGGGGGGGACGGGGGTGGGGGTCGGGGTGAAGAAGCGTGGCCGGTTAGGGGGCTCCTTAGTCTCATGGTGGTGGGGGGGGTCGCATCGAGGCCTCCTTAAGGAGGGGGGGGGGGGAGACACGAAATTTTTGAAAAAGTGCGAACGTCCACGGTTTGACGCCTGGTTCGCAATTATCTCGGGGCCTTCATGGCTAAGCCCCTCATCTTCCATAATGTCTCAAAAGTTATTGTAATGAGCAGCGCTCAGTCAGAGAACACCATGCGCACCGGGGAGGGTCTCCTCCACTTCCGCCACTAACCCACTGATCTTATTTATCCATGCTTTCTAGGTCATTGAGCTGTATTAAAATTTTGAATCAAAAGTGACTCCCAATAAAAACCGTAAAAAACACCTCTACAAGGTTCTCGTGTTCTCATGATCTGTTTTTTCTAAAGTTTATTCTTGGCTGGTAACGAATTCAAGAGAATTTTTTGAAACCTATCAGGTTGTGAGAAAAATTTGCTACACTTTGTTCAAAACTCTTTACAATGAAATCGATACCCTTCTCGAAAGTTCTCACGCATAAATGGTGACTATTCACGGACAACTTAACAGACGGATTTTGCTAGGTTTTGTGCGGTACTTTGGAGCATTATGTTCTTAAATCTTAAGACTGAGCCACTATGGCACCTTTTATTTGTCTCCTACAGGGCCACTCTGCTAGAGCCGCCACTGATCATATTTATCGGCTACCTGAAACCACCACTAGGCACACTTTTCTCACGATTAGAGCGAGTCTTGCGCATTTACGTTTCAATGAATCCAATTGCTTCTCGGGCGTCCTCAAGACCCTCAACCGCTAAACTAATACTAGAGGCATAGTTGACACTACATTTCCACTTTTAACTAGCTTGTCTATGTTTACCTCAGTGCCTTGGTGATATTATAGTGGTTTTTTGTTTGCTTTCTGTCCTAAACAACGTATTGAATAAATAAATAAAAATACTCTGAAGAAAAATAACGTTCATGGTTCAAGGTGTCCTGTTGGTATAAGCTGGTGTGATGCGCAGGGTGAGACCAAATTACTGGTGGCCAATAGATGCTATTCTGACAATCTGAATTTCAGAAACCAATCGTGACCAGGAATATTATTCTATGAATATGAAAATACGAAAAATATCGGTTTTCAAAACCATGCTTTCGAGTTTCAAACAATTTCTCAGATGTACGGCGAAAGCTAAGCTTGTGGCACTCAGGTATTGATCACTAAACTCATTCCACATGTTTTGGTTTGTTAACTGCTGTTTTTGGCCACAGCAGTTCGCCTTGCGAATGTTTCACAAGAATGCTGGGTTGTGAAAAACTTCGGCCAGAACGATACCCAACCCAAACCAGAACTCGCACCCTCGTTTTCCGGCCAAAGTGCGCACCAGTTAGTCAGAGCAGAAGTTTTTTCAGCACAAACCACATTACTTGTGATACATTCTTAAAAATTCCAACTAGCTTTCTTGGAGCCGTCAGACTTTAAACCTAAATAACGAACATCCCCATCTTCTACACACATCAAAAAAAAATCCATGGTTGAGTTGCAGGAGCACTTTAGAGCCATCCGTGTCATGCAATTGAATGTAACTGCAATTGCTCGCAACACGTCCATTCTACCGGACCTTGCTCACTCTCAAGGTCGCTTACGAACGGAATTTGCTGAATGCAATCGAGCAGCTTTTTACAAATAGGAAGATCACAGCCCATGATTTAAGATACTTGCAGGGCATTTTATCTAATTTGACGAACATCAATGAAAACAACATGGTCCTTACATGTTGAGAAGTACTTCAACTTAAGAAGAGTGAAAACGCTGAGCGACACTGTATTTTTTTCACGATGATCGCTCTTTTGTCACATACAGACAAGAGTCTTACGTAATGCTCCTCAACATGATTCCTTTTCTTAGATCATCGCTTTTTAAATCACTTGTACGAAACTGGATAATCTATCACCATGCTTGCTGAATGCAAACGTTGGTCACACATTTAGAGCTAGTAATTAGATCAAAATCAACTATTTAGAAACGCCGATTTCCCTCGATGTCACATAATTAGAGCATAGAGATGATCGCGACAAGGTAATGGCGACCAGCAATTCGTCGGGTCGAGCAACCAGTGACTAAGGCAGCCAAAATAGGACTTAAAAAGTGTAATAACAATGCAATATAGATATATTAGAAACCTGGCCGATTCTCCTAAATTTTAAGCAATCCCAGGATCACTCAGTATTTGAATAATAACTTCCAACGGGAATTGTGTTTCCTTCCATACCAGAGAAACAGGTTGGCCACACGACATTCCGCACAGCAAATGAGCGGTTAGGGTGCTAATCTTAAAGCGAGCAAACTGTATCTGGTTCAATATGCAAACGACATTTCCACCCACTCGAATTCGATGGTAGATCAGCCCGCACCATCTTCGAACGGCCATGCCCCTTGCAATGATTCGACTCTCAACCATTGAACGCAAGCATGATCTCGCCGCTTGCACGCATTAAAATCTGCCTCCAACCTCATCACTTAAATGAACGCTATAATGCCCTTATCATACGTTCCCGAATGAGCTTGCTTTTGCTTCCTTATTGCCGTGTTTTAAAGTCATCATTAGTTCAGGGCACCTTCATTGCATCTCCATCAAATTAAAATGTGCGCCGTATACACCAAGTTCTCCGAGGCTTGCCTATTGAGAGAAAAGGATTGATCCACTAGTCCTTGTAGAACGAGAATAGATACCGAGTGTGCTTACTGGGGTGCGAGATACTGAATAGATTGTTGAATTTCCGGTTCAGTCTCGCACACACCCATGGTCTTGAAACAGAGTTCAAATCTGCTTAAATTTTTTAGGTACCCTCAAAAACTTTCTGTTGTTGAAAAAAGTGTACATATCTTGAATACAGACTGTTTTGATAAGTGCACTTCATTGGAACACTGAACTCACTCGAATGAGCTTTTATGAGTGCCAAGCTAATGGTCACCGCACCGGTAAACAAAAAAATTGAAGTAGATGTGGTCGAACAATAATGAAAAGCGAATAAAATAGATACTCTTCAGCAGACATTGCATGCTGATCATACGGGCAGAGTTTGTACCCTCCCCATTGGTCGGTCTTTCTAGCGAGAAATAGCAATTTTTCGAAAAAAAAAAATCATGTTCAGCATACTGAACTTATGATACAAGTCGTCCAGAAAGCTAATGAAAAAGCCGTAGGCAGCAAGTGTTCAGGTCTAATGAAACTTCCCCAGCACACCAATTGAACATTTGAAAGAGATGAAAGAGATTAGATGAGCTTCCAGGTCAGAGTGTGAAACACAGGATTCCTTCGCAGTATACTAAACTTATGATACAATTCGTCCAGAAAGCGAATGAAAAAGCCGTGAGCAACAAGAGTCGTCACTTCAGTTTGAATAAAAGCGTCTACCAAAATCTGCCCATTATACAGAAAGACATAGAAATCATTTTTCCGCCCACTATCAACTCAGATTCTGATACACCTGAAAGTCCTAGCCAGATGTTTCCGGGTGAGAATTCAACGGCGAAGTGCAAACGGGTGAGCATAACGCGACAGTTCGTACAAAGTCTCCCTCCCTGAGCTCTAAGACAATCAAGCAGTTCAAGGATAGGTACCCTCGCCCAAGCCGGCTGGTCGAACTACGAGCTACAGATCACTAATGAACCATAACCACGTCTGAGCAGCAGTTCCTCACAACCAAAGTAATGATCTGTAAGAAGCTATGCATGAGCGACTTGATCAAGGTAATCACACGGCTTTTTCAAAATGAAGCCACTGTACAAGCCTTCTCCAGCCGGACGGTCGAGGTGAAACACCTAAGGTTTCACTGATGGTGAACATAACACACAACGACTTGGATCACCTTATCTAGGAGGATTTCAGAAATATTCAAGCATAAGACTTCCGAGCATTCATATCCGTCGTCCAGCAAACGAATACACTGTAATCTGATGATTGGAAAGAGGAAGACCTTCAGAAACCTCTGAGTAGATATGCAGAACCTATATGAAGCGAATTACAAGATCTATCAGAGTCTGAAGAATTAGAAAAGCAAGATGACAATATGAAGTTCTCGAGGTTGATCAATCCTTCAATACATACTATCACTTCATACACTTCCGGTGTTATTGATGTGACGTACAAAACTGATGGTCCGACTGAATTGAGGGTAGAATCTTCCACAGAGTTAAGCTCCACTTCTGGTTACGGCACCAAACGTGTCATAGACACACCCAAAAACGGATCTTGGAAAGCTACTCCACGTTGACATTGATATTCATTATCGGAAATCAAACTCTAGAAATAAAACATGCCGAGATTGGGTAGAATATCTATGAGAAGGCATCCAAACAACGGGTGGCCAAAAGGGGAATGGGCTTACGGGGAGAAGCGCGATGGGCAGTGGTCGGTCAACCACTGCAAAGGGCTCTGGGTATCAATTGGTGGTTTACGACCTTGTCCAATCCAGCTCCGTGGCTCATGTCTTGGAAGGTTAAAGACGTTCAGGGAGGGTCCGAAATTCAATGCACTACTCTGAGGGTACACGAGCCCAGTTTGGAAGAAGATGATGCAGTGGAATAGATACAGAACATACTAGAGAATCAAACCAGAGTGGCCACGTACCCCGGCAATGGGTTTTTTGGGATTTCCCCAATCCCGCCCCCTTGCCGGCCGTCATTGGACGCGTCGGCAATCGTGCTCGTTTTGGGACCACAGGGAAAATTGATTGAAAAATGGAGCGCGTTTACAGCGGGCACGTTCAGACAACTCGTCCAACGTGCGTCTTTATCCATTGCTGAGCGGCAGAGGGAGAGTACCTGTCTAAGACCCTCCCCGACGTTTTTTTCCAGTTTTTCATACATTAATCGTCTGGTTTTCATCTACAACTTCATTATTGGTGGTTTTTTCCCGCGAAACCGTTCCTGAACTGTTGCTTTAAGAAAGAAACAATTGGGCTTAGGGATACATTATACGAAGTCAGACCAACCGGTAGCGTATAAAAGGTATAGAAAATCCACAAGTAACACTAAAATCAATAAGGGAATTGCAAGCCAGAAAATGCGTATTAATGAACCCCATCAATATCAAGCTATCAAACTAGAAGTGCTTTGTTTTGTACTCACCAGATTCCACATTCCTGGTTTTACTTTTGATTTCTATTTTTTTTTTTCGTTTGGCTTCTTTACTATACCTTGACCTCGTGGCGTGTGGAGCTAATTTATATCCGATATAGAGTGACAAGGTTGGCGGCCGCTGGCGATAAGCGTATCCTAGCAAAATAAAGGGAACAACCCAACCGTTTCATCCTTTAGAGGCGAACGAGCATCTTCGCGTCAGACTAACTGCTTTGCCAAAGTTTAACACTGGTTGTAAGGAATTAACGAGTGATTAGCAGTGAAAGGACATAACTGTAGCTATTAGTTGGTCCCATTTTCTGCAACCATTGGCCGATCTTAATTTTGTTTTTGTTTCCGTTCAGACGATAGATACACCAACCACATTCCTATTGTCAATGCATAAAGATGCCTCGAGCATTCCTTTGATCTGCAGAAACTTGAATGGACGATTTGGATGTGGAAGTCGGGACGTGTTCTTCTTTCGGAATAGGTTTCGAAAGAAAAGTAGGTAGGCATTCGTTTGCATGAAGAGCATTGGCGGATGTGGAAGTTACTCCGTTGGATCCCGGAAATTTCCTGGAACGTCTTAGGAATAGGTGGTTATCAAGAACCTTGCAATCGCTGTGTACTCGATGACGACTGCATGCAGATTCTTCATGCATGCAGTACTATCGCATGATTTCCGGAGAGCAATGAGACGAGGTTGAATTAGCGAGTCCAGAACTGCCTGAGTAGTCGCGCGTTAATATCCTTTCCGCATAATGGCGCCGTCCTTCATCTCAGCAAGATGTAGATTGGAGCTGAAGGCACTGTATGTAGGTCACTTGATCATGCGATAAAGATTGACTCTGGACGGCTTTGGATGAACTCGAATGATGCCTGCTGGCTTGATAGGCTTTGTCAGTTCGTATTAAATTGTTTAGACTTCTCAATTCCGATTGTGTTTGAAGCTAATTCGGGCTTAAGGCACATGGCACCCAAGATCTGCATTTTCGAATCATCGCAGGTGTTTGAACATGGCTCAATACTGTTCTACACAGAACTGGTTTCCCAGCGAAATAGATCGTATCTATCCAAGATCTTTCAAAGCGTGCAGTAAGAGCTGGTTATTTGATCACGGGAATGCGTGTAGTGTTGCACCGGAACTGCAAATAAATGTCAATGGCAGAGTTGAGCATTGTATGCCGTGGTTGAGGAGGCGCCTCCGCCTCTTTGCTTACATTTTTAACTGGCCCTGTGGCTAGGCAGATCCAGCCGGTACGGTGGAAACAAGGGCACGAATGGGTTCACGCAAAACGGGCTGTAGTAGCCAGAATAATTAGCGAGACAAGAAGTTAGTCGCTTGACTGGTTCCAAAAGTTGATGCCGCTTCAATAAACATGTTGCAGAACTTTCGGAATTCTCAAAATTCTAGCATACGGTGATTTTTGCGGAAATTATGGGTCAACCTATAGAAAAAAATGGAAAAGTGTAGTTCGAAATTGCTCTGTAACGAAGGATTGAGGTGGGGGATTTAACCGGGCTCGGCATTCGACAGAATCGATTTCCTCAAGACATAAAAGTTCAAGCGGTATTGCGAAGGACCTCTTATCTTGAGGTCGAAACTTTCAATGACTTGCGGGCACCGCCTCTCTTGGGGAAGGTGATTGGTTAAACATTTGCGCCAGGTTAAGCATTTTCACTCAAAATTTATCTGCGCAAGAAAGCCTTTTAGCAGAAACCAAGGAACCGAATTTCCTTGAGAGAGAAATGAGAAAAATAAATGCCTCTTCCAGAGTGAACTAAGTTGGTTGTGTATTCATAAGGATGTAAGACTATAGCTAAATTCCATTGTTCCACCTTCGCGGTATTCGGTTCTCTATTGTCACGGTACGGAAGGTCTGGGTTCCATACATTTAGCGGGACGGTATGTGTTTGGACGCGTGTTGCGATGATTGGGACAGCGATGAGTTCGTGCCACAGACGTGCAGTTAGACTGTTTGACGGATTCAAGCGCAGTAGAGGGAGGAGAACCCATATCGAACCTAACAGGATGATGTACTGTGATTTGCTTAGTGAGAAACCAGTTGTTAGGTGCTGTGACTATATAGAGGGGTACTTCCAGGAAGAGTCTCGTTGTGCTCTTCAGCATCAAGGGTACGGTCACTTTACTAAACAACCATTGAAGGGCGTTTTTCGCAAATGAAAGCCTCATTATGGAAAAAATTTATGATTTCTTATTTCCCGATAGAAAAGCAGAATTCCGGTCTGCTATTCTTCGCTACCTTAGTTTGCAATTCAGGGATATAAACTCCTTTCATTTCCCGGCTTTTGTGTAGAATGACTAAAGCTTTTTCGAATTTCGCTCATGAACAACTCATGAAATGCCCATTCTTAACCTTTACCGAATGGCTTTTCTCGAGTATCCAGGTCCTTATAGCGCCACTGAAACTGCGTAAATGCTACATTACATTCAATATGGCTCGTTAGCTACAGAAGTCCTCTACTAGGTAATCTCAGATGGGTACTATGCTTCACTACGCTGTCACTGGTGCATTCATCAGTACCGCCATCGCCATTGGTGTGACGTTCGTAATCATCTTCGACGTCATTAGCGACATCAACGAATTCCAAAGGGACATCGAAAAAGATCTCGAATCAATTTCCAGCGTTAGCAAATTAGAACTGAATTATCTGTGCTGGGTTAACACGCTATTGGAGAAGCTTATATGCACAGAAAGTTACTATCGATGTACAGCAACATAGCACGAGCATGGAAAACAATGATGGGAGCTCAGCAGAACGAAGGCGGTTCGGTCTTTAGCTCAGGCCAGAATTCGAAGAGGTGGCAGCTACGTTGGGCGGAGGTGGTGGTGGCGCGTATGCAGCACGCGGGAGTGGAGGCTACGCAAGGTGGTGGTGGAGGTTGTGCATGCGCAGCTAAAGCATCGGGTTGCCCACGAGGACCACCAGGTATGCGCACGAATAATAATACTTTACTGAAATCAATGTAGAAATTATTGTTTTACTATGAAAACATTAACAGGACCTCCTGGCCAACCTGGCCTGCCAGGAGATGATGGTCTGCAAGGTCTTCCTGGAAGAGCAGGAGCAGGTGGTCTTGCAGCAGAAGGAGGTCACGGTGGAGGTTGTATCTCGTGTCCAGCCGGACCACCAGGTGAACCAGGACCGGATGGAGCTCCCGGCCCAGCTGGACCCGCAGGAAATCCCGGACAAGACGGAGAAAGCCTTGGAGGAGGTAAAATATAAGTTTCCATTTACAGAGCCATAAATTGGGGCTAGCACAACATGAAAATGAGTGGTTCAGGAATGCCAGGACCTCCCGGTCCTCCAGGAGCACCTGGATCTGATGGACAACCTGGCAGCCCTGGACAAGATGGAAACCTGGAGCACCAGGTGAGTACATGAAAATCTATCAGAAATGAGCGATCTAGTCCTTCATCTATATTTGCTTCAGGAACGAGATCAACCAGTCAACCAGGACCAGCGGGACCACCTGGACCGGCAGGAGCACCTGGAATGCCAGGACAAGACGGTGGTCATAATGGTGCAGGAGCACCAGGACCTGCCGGACCTCCCGGCGCTCCAGGTAACGACGGAGCACCAGGAGCACCAGGCTCTCCCGGAGCAGCTGGTAGCAGCGGAGGTCCAGGAGCTGATGCCGCGTACTGTCCATGTCCTGCTCGTGCTGGGGCTGTCGGAGGCGGTGGTGGTAGTTATGGCGGCTCTACTTCATACTCCGGTGGTGCAAGACCCGCAGCTGCAGCGAGGCAACAAGCTCATGCTGCCGGAAGATCATACTCAACTGGAGCTCACAATCAAGGTGCTCTCCACAAAAAACGCCGTGTCGTTCACGCCGCTGCTTAGACGTTCAGCTTATACATCTTTCGAATAAAGCTTTCACAACTCCAAGACTTTCTCTTTGCCTCATTCTATAGTAACGGATGC
>MU883268.1:0-14096 GCA_036418205.1 Ostertagia ostertagi
CCTTTCAGTGAAATACTAGCCAAGACATCAAAGCCAAAAATAATGAATCAATGTGTCTGGGGAGAATCGCAAGTGTAGCCATGGTGAGGAAGGAGGGTCGCGTGATTCCTTAGGCATAAACTGAAATGTGTACTTATGTTCACACTATCTCTTCAGAATACTGGCTCCAATGTGGAAATGTTCGACTCACTTCTTAACGTTAACATGAATGTCTTTCCACGAGACATGTTTTAGGAGAAGTAGCTAAAGGATCAAAAGCAAGCAGTAGAAAGCGTGTACGATGTTAAGCAACTATGTCTGAGGAACAGAATATCATTGCGGCCTAAAAAAATTGTCAACACGCGCTACAGAAGAAAGACTTTCGGGTCGACTTCAATGAAGAACACAAGTCATGTCATCCATAGAATCATAATTCCTCACATTGTTCTATCATATTGTTGTTTGCATTTATGTTTTGTTTTTATTTGCTTGTTTGCTCCAGAGTACAGCCAAAGATTGAGCTACACTAAAAAATCAGCTAGCTTCAGAAAACCTTTACTCAACAGATGCATACTCAACCCCTCGTTGGACCATGCCATTTATAGGCATGATAATATATTGCCTAGGAGAATCTAAAAGAAACATCGGGAGAAATAGGAAATGTGAGGAAAAAATGGGTACCAGGAGCTGATGTGCAGGCGCGTCGAAATGTCCAACACGGTCTGAAATGTGCGACGCGCAAGGCACGTCAGACTGTCGTCAACGTGTTATTGACCTTTCATGTGTTAGGCATAATAACCAAATCTCAACACACAATATATTCGTGAGCAGAATTTCCACTTTCCTTATAAGGGGGTGCATGCAAAAATCTGTGTGAGAGAACTAATAAGGAAAATGTTTTCCATGTTGGCTGTCGCAGTTATTCCTTTATTTTCGTGATATCCCTGGCTCTCTGGTTCTTCTGTTATTGGATCGCTTGGAGGAAGAGATGGGCCGTGCAGTAGGATCATCACCGTCGGAGGACAAACATCAAGGATCGAGTCGATGCCAGGCCAGAGGATTTCCAATAACAATGATATTCCGCCCACACAAAATCTTCGTGATTCAGAGGTGTCCGCTTAGCAATTCTTAGTTACTTCAGTGTTTTATCACCACACAAGTTAAAGAATCCGAAATTCGCACGTTTTCCAAGGGATATTTTATCTTTCAAGTGAGTCCTCAAATCTGAAGGGATGTGAAGCACACGGCGCATCCCAGAGTGGGCCCAGTTGGTTGCGCGCGCTTCAACTACGGCTCTCTGGAGAAAGAATCTCAATTCAGGAAAATCAAGAGGATTCTGAAAGGGTCCGTGTGAAATTACAGGGAGGAGTACACTATTCAACAAGAAATGCAGCCTTCAGCGTCAAATTCATGAACATATAAGTGTTGAAGTTGAGATTCGTCGAACAATTTTACACTTGTTGGGAAAAAAACCCGTGGGTTCCTTGCTCCTACTTTTGTACGAAATTTCCCTTGAAAGGCACTTATAGTCGTTGAAATAGTGCAGCGGAAAAGTACCTTTCGGCGGTACTCAGGCAAAAATCCTCGACGTGGCCATTTTTTGAATACTGGACGTATGAAGCTGCTTTAGCAACCGTTTGATAGAGAAAATCTTCTAGTTTTGTATGACGTATTAACTTTTCGAATTTGACGAAAATGAAGCAAGTTATTGCTTCGGAAAGTGTAAAAACTCGTGCTCATCATGAATTTTCCTCGTTAATTGATCTAAATTTGTTATTTCTTATAAATTTTTGTAATTTCAACACTGATTAGAAAGAGCTCTTCACAAAACTCCCAAATCTGCTTTCAGATTGAAAATTCGTCATATTTGAAGAAAGTTATAATCATTTGAATATTTGTTCAAATTTCAATAGTAGATAAGTTGCTCCAAGGCCAACGCATAAAGATCAGTCAACATCAGTTTTTATGAGCAGTTTTGGGGAGAATTAAACAACCTTTTCATAGTTCGGCTTTTGAAGAGGGTCGTTTCATGGACTTCGGCCTCTGGGAAGGGGGAGGGGGTCGTATTTCCAAATTTTCCTCGACGTTCGCTTGACCCTGGTTGGAGGCACATTCTGCGATCTGAATGTGTGCCACCGAGAAGGCTTCTGATTAGATAGATCCATATCAAAACAGGACAAAAGAACTTCTGTAATTTCCCATTAGCTTAACAAATTCGACGATTACCTGTACATTATCCCCCCTCTTCCCTTTGCTCCCCTTAATTTATCATCAAGAGTTCCGTTCCTTTTTTAAACCTAATGCAGCTATTCGCGCGTTTCACGTCTCTCGAAGCTCGGCTCCGATCTGGGGTTCGTGAACAAATGCACTTCTCTACACCTAGCGTTTTTATTGCGCTCACTGAAGTTTCCAGTTGGTACAATCTTGGCGTTGGTGTGCAGTATGTTGGGAGGGCGAAAGAGGGAAATCTAACTAGTGGAGACGGGCGGACTCTCTAACAACGGAGGTCTTGAGGACATGAAGCTTTTTTCGAAATGGTTTTCTGCATGTTGTAGGGGCTCATGCGAGGAACACAGAACCATGATCCATTTTCCTGAACGCCTCCAGGAATGTCAAAACAGTGGTGAAGAAATGGTCCAGAGTTCGATCCCCGGTGATGACTAATTTTTGCAATATAGTTTGGCGCCCCCAGATTGCCGCCAAATGGCGCCATCGTCGAGAATAGATGTCATTGTCGTGTTTTGCGGCAATTTGGAGGCGCCAACATAAATTGCAAAAATTTGTCATCACGGAGGATCGAACTTTGGACCATTTCTTCCCCGCTGTTTTGACATTCCTGGGGCGTTCAGGAAAAATGGACCATGGTTCTGTGTTTCTCACATGAGCCTCTACAACATTCACAAAATTTAAAAAAACGCTCCATGTTCTGAATGATCCCACTTAAAAGAGTGCGGAACGATAGCAATGCAGCGGAGCGTATGCCTCAGGGTGTCAGATGGAGCGTGGGTTTTGGTGCTGCTGGCACGAGTCGGGACTGAATTAGTATGTTATTTTGTTTGGAAACTAGGCAAGGAGTGCAATGAGGAACGTTAGTGGGGAGAAAAAGCAAAAAGCACTATAGAAAACACTAAATTTCCCATATGAGGCAGGCCGTGGCATGACGGAGAGACCCTCTGCGAGCTTGCTTCGCACTTTTGAGTCGCAATAATGTCACGCTTCCTGCTCTTCTGGAACCTCTCCTTTTCACACTGGAGGAGCTGGCGCTTGAGAGCTAAACTTGACTCGGGCTTTAAGGAATGTAGAATGGAAGCACAACCCATTCAAAGTTCTTACTAGGGAAGGATGAAGGGTCGAAGTGGCCATATGAAATGAGACAAGTATCATGGTATGTGGTTTCGGACGCTGATCTCGAATCTTCTTCCCAAATCTGCCAAACGATTCGCTGAACGGAGTTACGGAGGTTTTTTGTTCCCTCACACAGTTTAACACAGTGAGGAATCGGCCTCAGCAGCAGCGGCTTGTGAACGAAGCAGTGAGCCTCTTTCCGGGTGCTGGTGGCCTAGTGGTTAAGGTGGTGGGCTTGGGATTTCGGGGTCAGTGGTTCGGATCCGCCGCGTGTTTTCCTTTTGCATTTTTGTGACTGACTATTTGGCAGTAGTGAAACATGATTCCTTCATCATTGGTCAGCCCTACTTGCTTTTGGATGAGTTTGAGGTCGATAACTTCGAAATTTTTCCTAACTTGCATGCCACTACATAAGGTTAAGGCGCGCCAGTATACGGAGCGCGCGCTTCAGCCGTTTTTGAGTGAACGAATGTGAGATCTGTGTTCAAGTAGTCCAATAACTCCTGGGGCCAATTTCTAGAAAAATTCGAGATTTTGAATTAACTTCAAAAAAAGTGGGCGAGTCACTCATTGATGCTACATATCCATAGCCGGTAGTTCCAGGGTTGACCTATTTTGGACGACGGCGACCCTTTAAATTTGAAAATAATAAAATGTGGGTGTTGAAATCATGCGAACAGAAAACCAGACACTGCTTTACACTCTTCAGAAACCAAAAAAAAACTTATATCGTCTCAAGGCTATATAGGCTTCGATGATAGGCTGATGGATGAATGGATAGATACCCACCCAGCTTATTTCGAAATTTGGTCGAAATCTCAAATTTGGCTACAAACTTGTCCCTAGGGGTATTTTAATCTCCGGAACACGAATATCACACTTGTTTGCTGCAAAAACGTCTGCCAAGAGTTCTGTGGGCTCCATGTGCAGTCTTTAGTGAGTACCGCAGAAACTGATTAGAAACTCCTTCGCAAAGTCTTTGCACGGGTAACTACAGGCAAGCATTGATCGAGTAAGGTAGTTGGGAGCCTTTTTCAATCATTTTGCAGCGAAGGCAAAAAAGAGAACCCGCCAGGGAATCGATCCTACGACGTCTCGCACGTGAACCCGGACTACTACCGCTGCACTACTTTCCTTCATAACTCCATTCGGAAAATCGTTTGGCAGATTTGGAAAGCAGATTCGAGATCAGCGTCCAAAAACGCATCCACCGGTGTAGGTCTCTTTACATATGGCCACTTCGACCAACCATCCGTTCCTGGTTAGGTCCAGTGAGATCCATATCCAAAATTGTTCTGTTATACGACTACTACAACCTCGAATGATTGCAACTGCGATGCACAGTAATTTTAGGTTCCTCCACAAGACGGGTGCACTCTGACTCGCCTTGTGGGAGCCTTCGCTCTACCTGGCCTCCTGAAGACTCTAATAGGTCCTTATGAAAACTGAGGCACTGGAATCATAGCTTCCGAGGAATTTTAGCCAGGGGAAGTGGCATACCAATAAATTGGCTCGCTTATCGGATTTTGTAATGGAAACACGGCTCTAGCCGTGTTTTCTCTGAGATTTCCCTCGGAATTTTCATGGCATCATATAAAAATGTCGGTCCAGAAATTGTTGACCGACCAAATAGCCTACAACTGGATGCATGATGTACAACGGTTTCGTTTCATATGATCGCAAACTGGTCTTGAAAATTGCTTTTCAGTCGTGTAATGCTTCTACGTTTGTCGACGTCGTAGGGTGACAAACGTTCTGTGTTACGAAATTTCAGAGAAAATTGCATGGAATCGTTTTATGCAGGCTTTTTGCAAACAAAGACATAATCTAGTAAAAATAACAGGCAGAAAAAGGCCGTTGATGAGTAGCAAAATCATGATAGGGTTGTCCGGAAGAAGCACAAAGTAAGCATGAACACAACAGTAGTGCCTTTAGTATGGATATGATTGCATCCATACTGCACCCCACTAGGAAGCTTCTCGATCTAAATAATATCAATATTTAGCAACAGTCACGATACCGTTAACCCAAAGGGAAAATTCAGTATACACAGCCAAGAGTGAAGAAACCAACGCTTCCTCCCGCCGCCTGCTGCATAGTTGAGCGGCCGGCAGATTTAAGCGACTATTGGATATAATCGTCTCATGCATGCTGGTTCAGATTGGTTTCGAGTAATTCATTGACCCAATGCGCCTCAAAATCTCAAACCTAACGACACACATCAGTGCGCAAGTTGCGATGCATGCCTCCTCAAACTGATCATGAGAATGGGCAACGTCATGTAAAGCAGGGGCAACTATTAAACGAAGTACACAGGAACAGATTACGTGTCGTCCGATTTATTGGGCTGTCTCATAATTCCTGTCGCAATTTCGACACTTTTGTTTATTCAAGTTTTATCTCTTCTGGGAAACAACAACTGACTAATAGCATAACCACCATCATGGTCACTGATATGCGTGCATTTACTAGTGGGCGTTTGGAAGCTTTCCAGCCCAGAATGAAGGAAACTGGGGGTTGAAGAATTTGGAGAAGTCGTTTTTGGGGTGACCGCAATCTTTAACTTTCTTTCACCTTCTTTCCCTTCTTTTCTGCGCAGATGCGTAATTCAAGCGTAGGGAGAGGCAATGGTCCGACGTATAGCGAGGGCCATGCTAGGTGCGTGGAAGAGGTTCGTGGGGCACTGGCTATCCCCACACGGTGGTGAGATGCATGGCTATTGGGGGTGTAACATGTTCGGAGGAAGGGATCTGTAGACGTTTTCTGCGATTATGTCGCACCCAAATCAAGCGGAGAGCATCCGCGCTGGCTTTTAGCAATACTTGAATCCAATAAAACGAGATCGATATTCTCAGAAAACGGAGTTCGGGCTTTGGTTGAGCTGGTGCTTCCTGGCTGCGAGGCAGCCATAAGACGTGCCGCATGTTGTTGTCGCAGTGGACTCATGACTCATTTCCACCGGTGACCGATTAGGGAAGACTCTGCTTTTGCCATCCAAGAATGGGTTTTCCCCAGGTGATCAGGCGTGCTTCCCGCTCATGGTCGGCCGGACCATAAGGTTTCCATCAAAACTTCACTCTGCAGCAGTCCTTGCCATACTGATGGCGTGTGCTGGTGCATCGGCTGCGCTCAGGTATCTGCTACAATACCCTGGTAGCAACGTGCGGAGGCACTCCCAATTTAGGGTGCAAGGGGCGCTCATCAAAAATGACCGCAGGCCCAGTATGAGGTTGAAGTTCATAGCTCGTTTCGTCTTTGCCGTTGCGATTGGTCCACTAGCTCAGTACCCTATCAGTAGCAGAGACTGAGTCAAACACAGCGCTGATCTTCTCTGTTGTCCTCCTTGCTACAGAGTTCATTTGAGGATCGTAAAGCATAATCATTGATTGCAGTCACTGACCTATTTTTATTACTAGTTGATTAACCCGTTAAGGGCTTGCGCTTCCGAAACCACGCTGTTAAGGCACTTGAAGCATACTTCAACATACTAACGTATTTCGCAATGAAACGGTCTTAGACGGAAGGAATTTGAAATTGAATAGAAATGCGACAGGAATTATGAGACAACCCAATAAAGTTACCTTCAGCACCCTGAAGCGGCCGGATGTCATTGGTCAACACTTTGAAGATCCACACCTTGCAGCGTTTATTTAACGACTCACCTCAGTCCGTATATACCGAAAGGGAGGAGGGTGTAATATAATTTATCCGCCATTGTCAGATTAGTCCAGAGCGGATATTCCCTTAAAAACACGTTTGTTTGCGAGAACATGGAATGGTAATCTTTGGAACCCACCCAATGGTAGTGCGCATGATATTGGGATACCTTAAGGTCCCACGTCCTTTCATTATTCTTGTAAAAGCCTGATTGCGATATGGTCCTATCCCATTCCTGTAGTCAAAACTTGCTATTAGGTTGATTCTGTGAAGAATTTAATCTTTAAACTCATGCTGTGGGAAAATTGCTGCCTAAACACTGCTCTCCACTTGGGTATAACAAAAAATGACTGACCATGCATCTATTAAAACGAGAGAAAAACTCTTTATAAATGTTTTCCAGGTACGGGGGCATGGGCCATGGTCGAACTAAAAAGTAAAAAAAATTTTCGCATAACTAATCTAAGGGAGTCTTTGCGGACATAATAAAATCAGATAAGTGCTATACAAATGCTGCACTTACCTTTGACAGCGACATTCGCCATCACAAAGAGGGCCGCTGCGAGAACGAGAAACATTTTGTGACAAGTGTGGGAGTTTAGCCCATCCCTTTATATTGCCTTCATATTAATGATTTGAAAATGTTTTTGAGCAGTATTGTTGAAATTTGCCCTTAACGCACCCGCGACGTCAGAGGTGTGGCTCCGCCCTTCACGCCGCTAATGGGTCCCGGCCCTTTCCGCTTCTGTGTTTAAACAATGTGAATAGCGCTGGCATAAAATTTACCACTGAACCGTACAGATATATACAAGAGGTGCTGCTTATCTAGGTGATCGGCCATCACGAATTGCACTTGGTGCCCGCTAAACGATTATTGCCTTGTACTAGATTGTCAAGCCAAGCCTATTAGGACCCCCTTTTTATCGTAAGGAACGGTGAAGCATTCGAATAGAAACCCTTCCAATACATTCGAGGCCTCTGAACAAGTGTTCACAAGAAGATTCTGTGCTACCTCGCATCATAGGAGGTATTCTTCAATATTCCAAGCTGCCGAATGCGAGAATACGAAAAGAAAATAAATAATTCATACAGATATGGAAATCTTCAAGCCTGTGTCAAAACTTGGACTTTGATAGCAACCTTTCTGTGCTCTGTACTTGAAGTCTTGTCGCTATTGGTTGAAATGAACCGATGAGTATATGGAAACGTCGCTATCAAGTAATTTACAAAGATTTGCCCTTAGAACAGAGTTGTGATGCGTTTGTTTTCAATAACATCTGGTTCACAATTGTTACGTGACATAGCTACTGTTCCATTTCATTGCGACCGTTTGCGAACTCTTATTGGGCAAATATCCCTCTGCTGATTCTCCACTCTTTCCGAGGGGCAATCAAAGTGCCAATCATAGCGTGCGGAGGAGTCGGAATGAGTAGAGAAGCTGTCCATTGCCGATCTCGAGTTAGACAGCACGAGCTTATGTGTGGCGTTCCGAAAACAAGAAGCACCAATGAATTAGGCTTACCACAACTCTTCTTTTTGACCATTCAAAGGCAGTGATTACGAAAGGTTCTAGAGTTTAGCGAAGTTTACAGGGGTTGTGGGAGTGCTCCATGGTACATCAGTGGCCAAAAAAGCAGAGAAGCCTATCAGGAGAATGCAAAACGGGACCAACTCATTTGGCCGTTGAATTTCGCCAGCAGGACTGGCAGCCGCTGACAGCGTACGAATATACGAGCATATGCAACGCGCTCGTGGAACTATGTCAAACCATGTCCCTGAAAAGTTGCTCCACTTGTGTTGCTGCTGGCAAAATATCTCATCCAAATCATGAACTGTACTAGAGGGCAGATCGCTTTTGGGGGCGGAGTGCTTTCGGAGTGCCTATATTTTTTGGTTCAAACCTTTGCGCCGAATGTAAGCGCCACAATATAGGGTGCCGAGAAAAAATTATGTGCTCCACGAAAAATATCCAGACTTTTTTTTGTTCATAGACAAGGACAGACAACATTGTTGTGAGTCTGCTTCCAGAGCACCAGTGCTTTCCTGAAGACCTCTCATGATATATCGTCGCATTGATTTCCATGACTTTATCGATAAAAATGAATGGAGGATCGCCCAAGCACTGCCACTGATACTGCTCCAAATTATCTTAATAACTATATTAACTCTAACTCTCGGAATTCTTGCAGGTATTTTCCATTTACAAATGTGCCCAAGGGCTAAGCAAAAAGTTGGAGGTGATTCCGGAAGTTTTAGCTGCTTACATGGGAGAAGTGCTCCGTCAAACCAGAGGACTCTCCAGCAAGGTCAATCGTCCGTTGGTCAAAGTAAAACATGGGGTCGTATCCGCAAGGTCGGAGGCAGCGTCAATCCTACACCAGCGAGGGTCGTAGCGTGTAACCCTTTATGCTTTGTGAGTGCTAAGAAGAAAATTTGCCGTTTATAACTATATATATATAACTATATATAACTCCCTCTCGACAGCTACTTTGGAGGAAATGTTTGAAAAAAAAGGGTGGGGGGAGTTCGGCCTGTGTCAACTGGTCTCAGAACTCAAAGTAACGTGGTATGGTGGTGATCGTTGTTGGTGGACCTCCTGAGTCTCATGTTAGTGGAGGGGGTCGTGAAAAATTTCCAAAAAAGTACCAGTGGTGGGGTGGACCCTGGGGGGTCGTATCGAGGCCCTTAGAAGGGGGGGGGGTCGTAAAATCTTGAAATGTGTCCAACGTGAACCCTGCTCTCCAGCTTCGCCGCAGCATTGACTCGATGTCAAAACTAATTGAGATCTACATACATATATCAAAACTGACAGCGGCACCTTCGATACTTTCTCATAATTATTGAATTTCAAAGTTTGCTGTTGTATAAAATTGATTTTTCTCGAGTTTTTATAGACGAAAAATTAAGTTAAGACATTTTTATGGCGCACGTGGTTTCCCGCCACCCTGTATAAAAATCTAACCCAGTACATACACTCTTACTATGACGAGCAATAATCTATGAAGGGGTACTGAAAAGAAACACTATGGCTGCTCATGGCGTGCTAAAGTTCTATGTTTTTATATGAAGTTACTTCCAATAAAGGGTAAGTCAAAAGTTCCACAATGGCGTACGCGGCCTAGTCCACTTTTTTCTAATTATAAATTTCATTGTTTTTTGTGCATAATGTGGTACATGAATATGCCGACCGTGATCGCTGGAGACAAGCTACAAAGTTTTACGCCAAAATTCAGTTTCCGAAGAGAAACAAACTTACGAAAACCACACTCTGTAGGGTTCACGGTAGATCGCGCGGTGCCAAAGGCGACGCATTGAAAGAATCAGATTGAGCGATGCGAATTTTGAGAGTAGATTAAAATCACCATAGTGCTAGATGCCAAAGTAGAAGTTGTTATTTTGTGAATGGGGGTGACCACCTGAACGATTACTGGTGCAAAAGAATGACGAATAACAAACAACTGGGGTTCGGCCCCATTTCGGAAATACATATTTGTAAGGCTCACGAAAGCCGAGCTACCAAAAATGATATATTCACTGTCGTCAATTATTATATCACCTCCAAACTTTCAGATATTGACGTAGCCGAAATTCTCATGGGTAGGCGCAGCTACCGTCCTTCCGTTTATGCCTGGAAACAAGGCAGGTGTCGGATCACTTGTGTGAAGGATACGATATGCTAAAAGTCAACACGAGATGCTTTCCAGGTTGGACGGCCGGAGATGAGCGACGGAGATAACGGGATAACCCGAGGGAACGGCGACAAGTTGAGAGGCAGTCGAGATGCCCGCGAGGATCCCGAGAGGCGGCGTTCCGAGTCGCTGAGGACGTCCTGTATTGCTGTCCTGGGTCACACGTCTCATTATCAATGTGCTGTATATATATATATATATATATATATATATATATATATATATATATATATATATATATATATATATATATATATATATATATATATATATATATATATATATATATATATATAATATATATACCTCTCATCTTATCTTGTGTATGGGCTCAGCACTTACTCTTGACTGTAGTGAGAATTTGATTTGCTGAGCACAGTCCAAGAAAACGCGCTGCGTCAATTCTTGTGCCATCTGAGATTAACTCAGAAACTTCTTTTCTTTGTCTAATGTCAGAAGACCAAATTACTGGGTTTCGAGAAACGCTACAGAATCAATCAGGCCGACAGTGGAAAGCACCAAAAACGAGGGAAACTCCAAATACGCTTGGGCAAGCGATCTAAGCGCCGACGCAGTGTAATCAGGCAGTAACAGTTACAGGCACGAATTAACACGTTGCAGCCCGCGTGCATCGCCGGGTATGCACGTCGAAAACTCCCACATCTGACATTTGTGCATCGCCGGGTATGCACATCTGTATTTTGCTCCCCATGAACCTTTTTCTGTACTTCTTTGACTAACTTGACTTCTGTTAGTCTCATGAATTCCGTAGGAACGTGTGGCATGTCGACAACTTCAATTTCAACACAAACAATCAGATTCTAATACGCCTACCTACTGAACAACTTATCATCAATTACGAAATTTGCATGCAGTTTGCGCTTCAGACTTCGAGTTTCTTTGGCAATTAAAAACGAAACTATTATCGGAAATTTTTCCCTATAAACACGTCTACCATCTCGCAGAAGTACGCACAAAACCATGCTCAAAACTTATTGGACTTATAAGCCGTAGTAATAGCAAAACCTGAAAAACCCATAATCAGTGTAGGGAAACAAAATTTGCTGCGCCCTCCCAACGAATCCGCTGTGTGGATCTCACAGTGAAAACAAACGAAATGTCCCAAATATAAGCCTAAAGCATCGCCGGGTATGGACGCACACACAATACCGCCAATGACACATGTTGACAAGCGCCGAAAAATCGACGCGGGGTGTCAATTGGGCTGTTACGTCCGTGAAGGGGTTGCAAATGAGGAGTCCATCTGGAATCCCCTGCCGACCGAAGGTGTTTTGAAACACTCACAGGGAAATTGTACTGGACAGTGGTGAAGCCTGCGACGCTCTACGGTAGCGAGCTCTAGATCGTGAACAAAAATCACGAAAGGCAGCTTTACTCCACCGAATGAGGATGTTGAGATGGGGATGTTGGCGAGGAGGTCACACCGATCAGCTTGAAGATTCTTTTGAAGTGAGCGAAGTGGCGACGGCTGACAACGGCAGAGGAACTTGTGGCTGCACTGGGCTAAACGACTCGTGGTCTAGAGTAGACCCATCGTCCTGTCCTGAAACTAGGTTATATCCATGCCATGAACCTCTATGTGTCATAGCGTAACCACATATACCATGCCATCATTTTTCCGTCTTCTGTGCGCGACTTTTCCGTTTTCTGTGTGGACATTTCATAAGAAAAGCTAAAGCTTAAGCGAGCGAGAGCTCAAACTGAACTTCTTGTACATACACATACAGTAGCGCTCAGAAGTCTTCGGTGGAACACTTTTTCGACGGTAACTTTTTCTGTTGAATCAAATCATTAGGTTGTCCCATAATTAGTGAATCACTTTACATTTATTGCTATAAAAAATCCAAGAAAAATGGTGAAGGCGTGAAACATGTTTTGCGAAGTAGCACCCACATTCCTACCTGAGCATTTGGTCAGCCCATTTACACGCTGCCTTACGTGGCTATACATCAATTTTTCTAAAACCTATTTTTGAGCTTCCTTCTTCATCACTTCTGATTAGGATCTTTCAAACGCCAAACAACATAGTGGATCAACCAGCAGATAGGCGAGACACACTCCTTCAATCCACGGTTCACTCTATTCCGGATTTAGTCTTTTCATTTTTTAGAGTTCCTTTCAGTGATCGTCCTGCATACTCACCAGTGTTGTAGACTGGGTGGAGTGTGCTAGCAAATTCACAAGGAACAGTAGCCTATAAAGCGATCAGGGAGTTCTGACAGCAAAAGCAATCGAAGGAGATTCTGCCCCTACACAGTTGAAAGTCTCGCGCTCTAGTATAGCGGCGCTAACTACCCGCGATCGCGTCGCGCGCTGTGCCTAGAGCGCGCTAGTTGGAAAAATCGTCAAATGTACCCCCTATTTAAAGGACTATAACTTTCTTCATTGATAACCATTTCAGAAAATGGGTTCTTGAATGCACAAGACTTCTAGTTTCTAAATTGTGCTGAGCGTTTTTCTAAGCACGCCTATTCTCGAGAGTGGGAGACGTCGAGGAATTGTCGAGGAAATTGAAATTTACATGCGAGTTCCCACTCTTTGGAAGACAGTAGCTGTCTTCATTGGCAATGCTTTGAAAATCGGAGGAAAGCGTTGTAAAGTAGAAGATTTACGCTTTCTGATAGGTGCTCCAGTTGTTTCGAACGCTTTCTAGTTCGCGAGAAATCTGCGTCGAGGAAATGTCAAGGAAATTTTCGAAGCCACTCGAAAACTCTATTACTCCCTCGCCGTAGTAGGGAACTTCTTTGAACACCTTCAAAATACTTCTGTACACGTCAGTTCGATGGAGTAAATTGAAAATGATGCACTTGGCGCAGGATCCATTCCGTTCTTGTATGCGCCATGCAGTGACCCCACTCGGAGTCATTGGGAAGGTGTTTTGTCCTAGTGACGACTTGCTTAAGCACACCAAAAGATATTTCCAGTATTAACTAATTAGAATAACTCTTGTGGTCATAGTGATGTCTGATCATTCCTTTATTCAAATCGCTTTCCTTTCCAACCCGTCTTGATGAATGACACAAGTATTTGATGGCTGAGAAGGCTGCGAATCTGCCCGTTTTGAACTTTCTAGAGTAGATAATTGCTGCTCTCTCCCTATGATTCTTGGAGGAGCGGAGGGGGAGGGTGATAAACGTAGAGAACAGTGGCTGTAATCGTGGCGATCAGCAGTCTCCATAGATCAAAGCGGTGTCAATGCCGAATAAACACGTCTGCCTCACCGTACTTCCTCATGAGCGCTTCAGCTTTCTATCACCCGGCGAAAGAAACAGTGTTGTAAACGCGCCGTTCAAGCGGACATAGCTCCCTCCATCCTGGCAATCTCATGAAATTTTGATGAGATTCGGAATCCACGACACTTTTTCTTGGAGAACTAAGTCAAAGTTTTTTTTTTTCATAATTCGG
>MU883269.1:0-10077 GCA_036418205.1 Ostertagia ostertagi
CTTTGCAGATCCCATCAGCCTTTAATGTTGCGCAGCTTCCATCTCTACGAGCATCCTTGCACTCCTGGAAAACGACTTTCTTCCTGTTGTGAAATTAACGAAGCCCTACTGTTGTTTTTTTATAAGACCGTATAACCTGTGCAGCTACGGGTGCCGTGAAGCTGTTGAGAAGCATAAGCGCGATGAGCACGTAGAAGAACATTATTAGATGTTGCAGTGGTATCAGGATGAAACGCCCAGCGTTTGCCGGCCTTTTGTAGGGCCTTGTGAGCTGTTCACTACTTTCGACATTTGCTGGGCCTCTCCTGAACTAACAATAAACATCCCACATTTGCTCTTTTTTTGCTGCATTGATGACGCGTGATGTTCTGTTACAAGTGACGAAACATTTAGTTTCAGATATTTCCTACTTTTGGAAATGCCGAAGTACCATGTGGCCAGTATGCTTTCTCTCAATGGGAATCGTGAGGTAAACAGTCGAGATCGTGAGTTCACTAAGATAAATGGATTTTCAGCAAATACTTGTAGGGTCAATCGATTCCAAAACTGATAACGTCAGACACGGTCTGTCCTGCTATTGAAATCCGTCTGCCCGTATCAACATTGTCAGTGTCTTATCGAGAAAGAGATGGTTAAGAACTGGCTTGCAAAGGCACCGGTATTTATGATTCCATATATATGTGGCTCGTCACGCTTCTATCCTTCGTATTCATAAGTCAGTTGCATCAGTGAATGCAGTCGAAACATCTCGTGTGATGAGCATGGACATGAGATCTCCAGAACATTGATTGTTAGTACACTCAGGTTGTCTCATAACTAGAGAATTCTTTAGCTTTCAAATCTGAATTCTTATTATTTCTCTTATTTCTCACAACACTACCGTTGTCGTGCCGATTATATAGAAATCCAGACCTTTCTAGGAAGGACACTCGATGTCCTTTTCGAGTAAGGCCGGATCAACCAACTACCCCTCTTTCAATTAATTTAACAACATTAGAGGATGATGGTAGCCTGATCGTGCTCTGCCGAAGCCAGCGAAGCGAGGTGGGGTACTTTCACGGTGAAAGGTGCTCTGGTTGCTGAGCAGGATTTCGAAAGCACTCCGCCCCCAAAAGCGATCCGCCCACTAGTTTACTTGGTGATTTGGACGAGCTGCGTTGCCTGCCAGCAGCGGCACAACTGGAGCAACTCGATTGGAGCGTAGGTTGGCATGGTGCCACCAAAGACTTTGCGATAAGCTCATTCAAACGTCCGCTTTCTGAGCTGTTACCTATTCATGGCTGAAAGAAAAGGAGTCCTGTTTGACTTTCCACTTTTTTCGCCACTGGCGTACCATTGAGCACCACCACGTCTTCTCTTAACCTACCTTAACATACAGTAATTGCTGCCTTCAAGGTTGCTGTGCTGTCATCGTTGATATTGTCTTTGGTTTTACCGGTCTGTGATGTTCGTCCAGTGATGTTTGCGCTTTGGTTTGAGTGAAGAACCCACTCTTTGGTGCAGGAGCTGGTAGTCAATCATTCCAAACATTCTAGTGCCGTAAAGCGATATTGAGTAAGGGCTATTGTGCTTTGATGACACTGGAAAACTTCTGCCAGTCCCCGATCATTACACCGAGGGTTTTTGCCAATCGACTTTAGAATACCTCGTCATTCAGTGCGACAGACGGACCTCCGTGGTCTTTTTTCAAGTTTCTTGTCATGCACAACCAGACACTATGGCATTTCGTGCAAGACAGTATGAAGATTTAACACAAAACGTAGGCTTTTGCCGCGTCGCGTTTATAGGCGCGATTTCTTGGTTTGTAGAAGCAGAGCAGTTGAACATGCTCTCACTAAGAGAGACGAGTTTTTCAGCTATAATCGTTGCGAAATGCTTCCACAGAAATGATATCAGAAGGATACTGGCTATCGTATATTATATTATATTATATTTATTACAGTGAATGTTCCAAAACGATCCACAAAGATTCCGCAACATAAACACTCAACATCTGCGCAAAAACTTTTTCGAGCCACCTGGAACTAAATCATTTTATTCATAACCGTTAAGCACAGAGCCACAGAGCAAAAAATCTCACAACTGCATTATATCTAATTCAGTTGAAGTCTCATAAAATAAAGTACAACAGATCAAATAAGACAAAAACCTGACTTGATGTTAATCCCTTAATTCTGATATCATACGGCGAACGACCATCACTAGAACAAAGGTTTACTCGAGGCCATCGTTTCGTGGTGGTTGCTGGTGCCGGTGTGTATGTGATGCGACCTCCATTTTACCTCCCCGGGAAACCCAGACAGGCAGGACGCATATCGCACCTACGTAGTGAGTAGTAGTAAGAATCCAACATTCACATCAGCTCATACTTTTAATGTAGGTACGGAGCTAACAGAACGGCCAGGCTAATTCTGAAGTGATTACATAAGAGGAAAATTGGCGTCTGACCACTCTGCTGTTTAGTGCTACAAAAGGATTGGTAGTGCATAGTGGCTCCATGATACTGCGCTTCGGCATTTCCAAAAGTAGGAAATATCTAAAACTAAATGTCTCGTCACTTGTAACAGAACATCACGCGTCATCAATGCAGGAAAAAAAGAGCAAATGTGGGATGTTTATTGTTAGTTCAGGAGAGGCCCAGCAAATGTCGAAAGGTAGTGAACAGCTCACAAGGCCCTACAAAAGGCCGGCAAACGCTGGGCGTTTCATCCTGATACCACTGCAACATCTAATAATGTTCTTCTACGTGCTCATCGCGCTTATGCTTCTCAACAGCTTCACGGCACCCGTAGCTGCACAGGTTATACGGTCTTATAAAAAAACAACAGTAGGGCTTCGTTAATTTCACAACAGGAAGAAAGTCGTTTTCCAGGAGTGCAAGGATGCTCGTAGAGATGGAAGCTGCGCAACAATGAAGGCTGATGGGATCTGCAAAGTGAACCAGCAGTATATGATGCAGGAGTGCAAAAAGACATGCGGCTGGTGTTAAAATGTGCATCAAATAAAAAATTGTAACGATAATAGCACCATTCGAATGTTCACGCATGTTTTCAAATTGGTTCCAAACAACCTGACTTCAGTTTCACGGCTTGAAAACGAAAGCTGAAACAGTTGCTTCAGCAACCCCCACCGAGTAAATAGAAATCCAGAAATGTGGAAGCAATTCTTCTCTCTGACAGCACGTATTTGGAAGAGGATGCATCAAAATATTTAGGAAAGGATTCGAGTTTAAACTACAATGCAGGCCTGAGAGCAAAAATTCAATCCCGTGGATTTGGCTCTTCACAGAATGAGGAGGTGTTCCTGTTAGATGACCGATCACGAAACCCGTGGCACCAGGTTTTCTTCTGCAACTAATTGATCGGAACAATTCGTACATTGCCTTCTGCATAACCTTGTCTTAGGCTTTGTGACGGGCCATTGAGGACATAAAACAATAAGTGTCTACTTGAGCTGTGCCAAGGCATCTGCGTCCTGGCACCGCTCACGTTTTGTGTAAATCTGATCTTTTGTGAGGATGTGTTCTGAATACGATTTTACAATAGACTCGATCTGCGATCCTAGAACAGCTCCTCTGTTACAATAATTACTGTGTTATTAATTTTTAAACTCGACGTCCACTGGAACTGTCTCCACACTAAGATAATTGGATTCCCAGCATGTACTTATAGGCCGGTCGATTCCTGTCCTTGCTATCGAAATTCGTCTGCCCGTATCAACATTGTCAGTGTCTTATCGAGAAAGAGATGGTTAACACTGGCTAGCAAAGGCACCTGTCATTTATGATTCCATGCATATGTGAGTCGTCACGCTTCCATCCTTTGTTTCCATAACTCAGTTGCATCTGCGAATGCAGTCGAAACCCGCGTGTGACGGAGGTCTCCAAAAATTGATAGACAGCAATTTGTAGTGACAGCTGATGACAGCTGATGCTTCATGAATAATACAATCATGTTGTCCCATAACTAGTGAACCACATTAGCTATCTTTCAATTCTGAATTTTTATTATTCCTCTCAAGTGCTTGCTCATCTATACATGCACCACCACATACCGTTATCTATGCATTGGAAGATAGACTGGAGCTGGAGCTTCGTGGGCTTTTCGTCGAAGAAAGATCGGAGGTGAGTACGTGGTGATTGTGCCTAATCGACAACAGTGGGCATCTTATTTGTTCAAATGAAGAGTCTGCGGGAGTGCTATCACAACAAAGTGAGAAAGGCAAAACGATCCATGGGCTTTTCATCAAAGAAAGATCGGATGTCATAATCGAGATCAGTCATTTAGCGCAAAATTTCTTACCGAAGAAAGGTGCTAGAGAGCAGAAAGGTGATGGTTAACAGGTGAGTTTGGCGTTGCATGGCAGAGCTGAAAAGTTTGGCAGCCCAAGATTTCTACTTCTTTAGGAATCTTTGATGAGCAACGTCATGCAGTCATCTCAATAAGAAGGGCTTGTGTCACTTTATCGCTTGCTCGACGGCGTATAGGGAAGGAGTTCTCGATGCCCTACGATAAATTCTCATTTGAGGATGCAGGATTGTGACGGTGGACTGTCGTCTAGGGATACTTAGTGATCTAGGATGAGCGTGTGCTAAGTCAAAGTGCAGTGCAAGTTGCTCCTTCTCAATCAGCAACAAAGTACGGGTCTGATTCGGCGACACTGGATTTTTGTGACAGATTGTGAGAGCAGGTTATCACTTCAGCAGGTTATCTACGTAGGATAAGAAGACTGCATCAGAGTTTGCTTCAAGTTTTGCTGTTTGAAGTTTACAGCGTAAGTGGGCTTGTCATCGTAGCACCATTTGAAGTGATGTGAAGGAATTGTCTCGCTGCAGTTCAGTATCTATTTTTGAGGGGCAAAGAAGGGTTGGAAAGCTTGATCATGCAATCTATAGAAAGGCATGGCATGGCATTCCAAACTGACATTCCAAATGCAAACTTCCTTTATAACTATTCAGCGGAGGTTTCGCAACAGCATGAATCCTTGAGAGTACAAGGAATATTTCCAATGCTGATGCTGCTTCAAAAGAGGATAGAGCGCAGCGATCTCTTGGATTTGTGCAAGCTAGGAGAAGTCGTCGGCACTCGTTCGAAAATATACCAGACCACTTGGGTAGGACTCGCATCTTGTATAAGAGAACTGGTACAGTTGAATTTAAGCCAATCAAAGGGTTTTTCCTGGAATCTTCAGTTCTTGATACGATTACATACATGGAAGTGCCATGAACAAATCTCACTCTGTCCGCCGGCTTTGAATTCCAATGCCTCTGCATTATCAAGTGAGGTTATTCAAAATGGTATTTATACCATAGAGTATCGGAGGTAAAAAAGGATAAAGCATTTGCCGTTGATCAATCCCTTTTTGGGATGCGGCACGCATTCTACTTCCATTTGTACATTCGTAGTGGCGTTTGAATGCGATGTGGCCTATACAATGACTTGCGGGGGCCAGCCGATGTGTCAGTGTTTTTATCCTCCCAGACAAGTCTGGTACCAATTAACCGACCCCGGAGGGATGGAAGGCTTGGTTGGCCCGGGCGACTCACGACCCAGGATTTGATCCCGGACCGCTCGCGTGGTAAGCGCGCCACTTGTCACTACACCACTATGGAGTTCGGAGGTAGGTATGTTATATTTTGAATTATCAATCGGAAAGGCCTGTCGGCCTGGAAAGGGGCGGAGTCACGAGATCCCTTTCTCAGCACAAACTCCGGATGTAGGTCATTAGGTTTTGTGTGGGCGGTTCCTGGAGCGGTTTGAACTCCCGACCACTGTGGAATCGCAAATTGGTGTTTCAGAGACGCAAATACACGGAAGAGGGTGGATGAAGAACTTGTTAATAAGAAGAAATTGATGCCAGCTAGAGCGGTGGTGGTTAAAGGAGGATTCCACGATAAGGACGGACGAAAATCAGGGTGCGTAGTGTTTCTCCTCCTAGGGTCAGGTCACCTAAAATTTAGACGCCGTTCATTGCTCGGAACAAGCTTAGGACTAAGCTTAGGCCCAGTCCTAGGCTTAGCTTAAGCCAATGTGCAAGCATAGCCTTAACTCTCGCCTTCAACAAACCAGAAAGACGTCCGGCGCGCACACACACACCACAATTGACGACAGCCGCGAAAAAGTGGCAGTTGTCAACCGGCGGGGAATTAATTGATGCAGTGGTATTCTACTGGCTATTCTTCATCCTAATTCTACCATTCCTATTCCTTCAGTCAGGTGAGCTCTTTTGTAACAACCGAAAACATCTTTTTCAGGCATGATCAATGATTTCAGTGCTAAATGGAATGCTGTTGTGGTGAGTTTCGCATTTTTCAAGTTTTATGTCAAGTTTCCCCTCATTTGTGGCTATTTTATGTGACCGTATCTTCATCAGTATCGTTGATGTGCTCTTATTACTGTCAAGAGTACTCTTCGATACCGATTTGAAGCTTGTGGTCACAATTTTTGGCCTGTGGCGAGTAATTCGCACAAGACCGTCCCCGATTTTTCGTTTTTTTTGTTTGGCTGTGTATCGCCTGAATTGGCGCCGAAGGCATGTGCCCGGAACAAGTGCCGCTCAGGAAGATACACTGCTCCGGAAGCAAGTGCTGTGCGTTTTCCTTCTAAGCTTTCTCTGTGATGGGCCTAACCTTTTTTTCATTCAGTTTTAGTCGCAACTGCAATGCTCGGGCTATGAGAAGCGCAGTGTTATGCTCAGTTATTCAGGTAACTTCATTCCACTCGATTTTTTTCTTATTGCAGGAGTTATGACACATTTCTCGATTCGATGTCTTTGACTTTGGTTCAGCGAGCAATCCTGGACACTGCATTGAGAAATGTAATCGCAAAATAATGTTGTATTCTTACTGGTTTTCGTTATTTTGTTCTTTTTCAACTACCTAAACCGCAGCTCGTGACTTGTTCTGCAATGCCCTTTCGAAAATGTTTTGATTTCGGCCGCAATATTGCTCCCTGTGTGAGTTTTTTTTTCGGAGGTGTATTGACGTTGTTCTAGTCCGTCTTTACAACTCTCAAATTCCTTATTCAGAAGGCGTACATTTTTTTCTCACAGTACAACATAAGGAGTTTTCATGTCCTCTTAATTGTTTTGTGTGAGCTTTATGTAAGTGTCTATAGCTTCCTATCTGTGTGCTTTTTTTGTTGCTTGCATGCATTTTCGAACTCTTTCTCTTTTTAACCCTGTTATTTTCCAATCTGCTTCGGCATGCATGTTATGCCTGTGCTTTTTTCTTCAGTAGCATGCAGTTCCATTTTAAAATTTCACTTCATAGTATTACACCGATTGTGTTATTGTTGTTTGCATTCACTCGAGCTACCACTCACGCGTCCGCACTATTTTCACCCTTCCTGTCTCTTTTTCATAGTCAGAAATGCTGTACTCAGTTTCACCACTCATATGACCAATAAAATATAGTCATTCAGTTAATGCATAGTTGCAATGGAGGCTTTGGTTCCAGGCCCTTCACTGCTGCATGTATACCGAATTAAATTCTGAAGTATTTTCACTAATTTTTAGTTTTTTATCGAACCTTTTGCTTCGTGGAAACCAAAATGAGTGCTACTCGCAGTAATGTAAGTTGAGGAATCGTTGTAGCTGCTAAGGCAACTTCTCGCGCTTTACCAAATTCTAAACTGATTGCAGTCTGCTGCTGCCTTACCATTGTGGCTGACGCGGTCGAAGGAAGGGGTACATCGTGCCTATGTGGGGGTCTGTAGTTTTTGAAGTATCAGTGCACCGCATGATTTTCTGAAGGACTCTTTCAGGGATGCGAGACTCAGCGAACAGTCACCGAGCGCGGCTTCCAAGGCGAAGAGTGTTTCTGCAATGCTTTGAAAAGCATATCCTTGGACACGATAAAGAGCAGCGATTCAATCTTTGGGACTGGACGCAACTTTAATCCGGAAACAAAGACAGTGATCGCCAACGTCATGCAGTTTTTCGGGAAGATAAAGGAACATTTGGGAGAAAGAGCTCGAGGGACAATATTTGAGAGGATAGGCATCATTACTGCTGTGGCGTGTGGTGTGAGTCAGAGCACAGTCAGCCGAGTCAAAAAATGTGTAGGTCGCCCAGTGACTGCACGGAAAAAGCCGAAGGCGCGCAGTCGAAGGGCTGTGATCAAGAGTGCGATAGATAAATTTGGACCGGAACGAAGTGAAGTGAATCCAATTAAACAGAACTGGTCACGACAATGCAGAAATAGAAGACCGAAAGATGCTCACGTACCAAACGCTTTACGCGCAAAACATCCTTACGTATACCTCCACGCAGATCTCACAGTTATCCGAGCTACACCACTCTCTCGGACAGATTCTGAAAAGGTAATCCGGAAGATATCTCTTACAAGCTGCTCAAGGGACAGCGCGTTCCATATTTGAACGCGCGGATTTGTCTCTCAAGAGATCGTCGTACTTGAGCAAAGTGAAGGAGGCCAGAGAGAGGGGGGACTGCGTGGTCTACATGGATGAGACGTGGGTGTTTGAAGGTATGGTGAAGAGGAAGGGCTGGGTACGACACACGATGCCGCGTTTTCCCTCGGCTGAAATGATGCGGAACTATTCTTTCGCGGGAAGACTGCTGGAAAAACGAAAGGGAAGCGCGGCATTGTCATAACGGCCCTATCGAAAGACGGTATTGTACCCGGCTGCACCCACGTCCTCCTGAGTGGATACAGGACCACGCAGGATGATTATCACCGCGAGATGGACCACGTGGCATTTGAGAGCTGGCTAACATCGTCCATCCCTCTAATGAAAGGTTTTGCAGCAGGAAGAAATGTTAGCTTAGTGCTCGATATACGGCCCCGTATCACATGAAGCTTGCAAAAAGTAGAATAACAAGAGGACCAAACTTATGATGACACAGGACACTATTTCGCGGAAATCGCGTTGGTAGCTCGATCAACCAACGAACTTCAGGAAATTGTTTGCCACTAGTGCCCCAAAGCAAATCATATTGTGATCGAGATCTGCCACTTGAAAATCTCAAAGTAGGTACTTGGCTAATTTCTTATCCATGAGGGGTGGAGTTTTTGAAGTGGTCAGATCCCCTTCTCTGTTGAATTTGAGAAGTGGTGTACTACGATATTATTCTCAGTACTCCTGAAACCTGCACGGTGTTTAGTTTAAACAGGGAGGAGACATCGTAGCCTCTCGCGTAACCCACAGGAAAAGACGCAAGTGAATGTCTTCGGAAAAAAAACGATTTAAACACGCGCACACGCTGTCATCATAATTTTGGCCAACTCTTTGGACTTTTTCGTGATTCACAGAGGAAATATTATTGACAGATTCCAACTGCGAAGTTCCACAAAGCAAGAAATAATAGACTACCTCGCTCTCCACGGCATTGAAGTGGCTATGGATACCACAAAAGCCTTGCTTCTTCAAGAGGTTTCTCTTCGAATTAGAATGACCTCAGCTATCACCTTTATACAATATTTAGCTCAACTACTTCGTGGAGAGTCGAGGCGGTCTTGCATCTCTGCGCTGTTATGCCGCCGAAAAGATCTGCAGTGATTTGGGGGTCACCCTAATCAGGCTGCCCCCATTTCACTGTTTCTTCAACCCGGTGGAAATGTGTTGGAGTTACCTGAAACATCGCCTAAACAAGATCGGCCGACCCTCGGATAAGCTCGAAACAGTAATATTATAGAAGTAGTATTATCTTGAGGAGGATGAAATATCATTGCAGTTTCCTTTAGGTTAGAAGTAGGACTCTTGAAATTCTGGGAAATCTGCCAAGACAACTTTGCGAAGGTTGGTGCAGGGAGGCACTGCGAGAAGAGGATGCTGCCAGGTTAAAAGAGGTTCTAGATGCTGGAAATCAGGATGGCGGCAGCGTGGAAGTATCCTCTTTATCAGACTTCTCGTCTGATGGTACCTCAGAAGAGTCCCTGACAGACTTAAGCACCGAGTTGTAAATATATTTTATTTTCCAATTTTTTTTTATTCCCATTCCAGGGCTGGGCCTCCTATCACGAATTCTCCCTTTCAGTTAGTACTCCCTCTCATAGATTCCTTTTCCTTGAGCATTGCATGCATTTCTTTTTAATTCTATATTGTTATTGTTGTTATT